>OZ037782.1:31434396-31441896 GCA_964035525.1 Porites cylindrica | reverse complement strand
CAAAGAATCACTGGGAGCTTTGACAGAAATAACTCTGGAACACGATAACGCAGGAGAAAATCCTTCCTGGTTCGTGGAAACGGTGACAATCAGAGACAGGCAGACAGAAGAACAATGGACGTTTCCGATAAATCGGTGGCTTGCGGTGGAGAAGGAAGACGGCCTTATCGAAGTAACAGTTGACGACGAAATTGCCACGTCCTTTACAAATCAGGTTCGTTCTCGCTTCGGACGAAAAATTGCAGACAGTCACTTGTGGATATCTGTATTTGGTAAGGCATCCAGCAGCACTTTTACTCGTGTACAAAGAGCATCATGCTGTCTGTCTGTTCTCTTCAGCGCAATGATTGCCAATGCCATGTTTTATAACATTGGTGGAGAATCAGAGGGAGCCATCCAAGTTGGACCGTTTAAATTTTCTTTGAGACAAATAATAGTTGGTGTGCAAAGTGGACTTATCGTTGCACCTGTCAACGTTTTAATTGTTTTTATGTTCAAGTCCAGCAAACCAAGATCTAAAAAAGGAGACAAATACAAAGAAATAGATCAAGCTCAACAACTGGTTGACAAAGTGAGGGATACTGGCTGTATGCTGCCCCACGTTTGTGTTTACGTTGCCTGGTTTCTATGCTTTTCCACGACGCTTGCAGCAGCAACCTTCACGTTATTTTACAGTTTAATGTGGGGTAAAGAAGTTGCGGAACAGTGGTTGTCCTCCATCTTGATATCAAATGGACAAGACATCTTTGTTGTTCAACCAACAAAAGTAATGCTAGCTGTTGTTTTGATTTCATTGCTGATGACCAAACCTCAAAAGAATAACAGCCAAGATTCAAATGATGATGTAGACAGTGTCTCCTGTGAAATCGATTTGCTAAGTGATAACCCTAAAGAGCGTTTTAAGCGATCGAGATTGGAAGCCATTCGTGAGCGAACTAAAAAGGAGGTGAAGCTGGCAGGAATGACGAAGGAGATTGTCATCCATTTAACTTTTGTCTTCTTCTTGGTGGTAGTATGCTATGGAAACAAGACGCAGTATCGTATTATGATGACAACGACACTGCTTGATCCATTTGCTAAATTTGACCTGGTAAGGAAGTATTTTTATATAATAACCTGCAAACATCCCTGACTGGGCCTCCATGATTATCAGCACAAAATGCGTTAAATGTGGCACTAAATTTGAGACTACAATCGGAGAAGACATTAGTTGAAACACCTCGCCCTAAAGGGCCTTTCCAACGTTTTGCTAACTTAAAAAATGGAAAGTAAAGCTTTCCCTCCCTCGTATCCTCCATACAACATTATGCAACTGTTCAAGCTTCCTGTAGAAAACAACAAACACCCCAAATTTGTATGGAGGGGCGGAGGAGGAGGTGTGGATTGTTTTCTTCTACGAAGTTGCCCCATTTGAGGACAATGTCTCAAGGATTTTGTCGCCGATTGCAGATTTATCAAATTTATCGATAAGTATGCAGCTGAGAAACTCTTTCAAACGACCAATAAATTTAAGTGTACATGCTTCAAACGCTTTAATGATGAGGAGCTTTGTACACTTTCTTAACAAAGAGTAAGAATGAACCATTAATTTTTTTATATTTCTTACCCGCCAATGTGTCGTTATCCATTATGACTATCGTTCGCGGATTTTTTTTTTCAGGTAACAGGCAGTCAAAAACTAGATGGTTGGCTAAGGCAAGAGTTTCTCCCAAATATTTATCACCGATCATGGTACAATGGACTTCAGGATGAAGACATATACATTGGGAACAAGATATCCATACTGATTGGCATGCCGTGGATGAGACAATTGAGGATTAAAAGAGGCAAGTGAGTTGCAGCAAGCTATTACCATGCATCATGAACGAAACAATCGGCAACAAAATCAAATTCCCTTAAACTGGTAGTTCAGTTTATACGAAGGAATACACTTGCCCACATGTAGCCGGTGAAAAGCTGATACGCCAATCAACCTCAAAGCCTAAACAATGACAGTGTTCTTTTTGTACCACTGAATATCTACTGTTGACACTACTGCTGTTATGGTGACGTACACGGAGATGTCCAGTAACCGTCGCTCATGTAGTACCTTCCGAAAGGATCTCTATATATACGATTTTCTCAATTCTATCGAAAGGTGGCTCACTGGCACCATCAACACCCAGCAAATTTAATGCTATTCAGTTTGCGACTGCTTAAAAGGAGTCGTTTATAATATCGAAGAATTCTCTTTTTTTCCTTATATATTTTGAATTCTTCATTCATCAAAGATGTTCCTTTTAACAATAAAATGTCAGAATCAAAAAGCTCATTGCAACTGTTATGTTTTTTCCCAGATTCTTGTAAGTCCCTTCCTGAACTTATCCAAGACTGCTATCACGACTACTCCAGCAAACACGAAGAAACCACACCCCTGCGTCTTCCAGGCTGGAAATCACTTCCTCATAATACGTCGTGGCCCGAGGCTCTAAACCTGTGCCCAAAACCTTGGCGTTACAAAACAAGTGAAGAGCTGAATAATAATCCCATTAAAGCTACCTACAACACTTATGAAGGAGGTGGTTATGTCGCCGTCTTGGGATATGACGAAGCAACTGCCCAAGGTGTCCTGGGGGAAACTTTCGGTCATGGATGGGTTGACCGCCAAACACGAGCAGTGATCCTGGAGTTCGCGGTGTTCAACGTGAACACGAACCTCCTCAGCATTGCCACGTATTTTTACGAGGTTATCGCCACCGGTGCCGCCTATACTACTAGAAGGGTTGACACAGTGGAGTTGTACACAACAGAGTCTGGCGCTCTGCTGTTCTACCTAATTTGCCAATTTCTTTTCATGGCCATGGCGCTTTATTACTTTATCTTAATGTTAGTCCATCTTTACCGACAACGACTTGGATTTTTCAAATCAGTTTGGAATATGGTTGATTTCTTAATGATCATTTCCTCTGTAGCGTCAGTGGCGTTTTATATGATTCGATCCAAGACTGTTCTAAAGAGCATCAAAGCCATTCGGAATAATCCCTATGAAATTGTACATTTTCATGCTGCTCTTGAATGGGCCAACTGGGAAAACATTGCAACTGCTTTTGCTATTTTTATGGTTACGGTTAAGATGCTGAACCTGATCCGTTTTAACCCTTATGTCATATACTTATTTTCATCTTTCCGCCAGTCTGTTGGCTACCAGTTGTCCTACGTGGGTTTCTTCGTGATCATCTTTAACGCTTTCGTAATATCGGGAATGAGGTTTTTCGGCCGTACAGTGGAAGAGTATTCCAGCTACATCAATTCCGTAATGTCTCAGTTTGAGTTTCTTCTGGGAAAGGCTGTCCCACTGAGTGGCCTTCGAAGTGAGAATCCATTTTTGGGGCCTTCGTTCGCTTTCATGTACATGTTAATGATGACTGTATTCCTTATGAATATGCTAGTGTCTGTTCTTAACGAGTCCTACTCTGATGCAAAAGCAAACGCAGAAGAGAGTGCGGAGGAACTTGAGATGGCACGCTTTATTGCGGAGAGATTTATGGAAGTTTTTAAGGGCAACAAAAAGCGGCCCGAATTCAAGTTATACTGTGATGAAGCAACATTTGTCAATATGTGTCAATCGGAAGCGGAACCCTTTTGTTTAAATTCTGAAAGTATCATTAAGTGTACGGAAGAGAGGCTGGAAAAGGTTGAGAAAAGACTCTTTGTTCTATCTCGACGTGCAGAAAAGATGAATACTTCTCATGAGCAGGAGGAAACGGACTTCCTCGACCTCCTCCAAACAATGGTGAATCTTAGGACGGGTTAAACCAGTCACATATAATTTTAAAAGAAAGAGAAACACTGGACTTTTAATTTTACAAAAATCTCTCATTATACCTGCTAACATAAAGGGGCCGTGTCACGAGGGTGTTGCCGTTTTAGGTCAATTAAGGTCCTCAGGTCATTACTCAGTGCCTTTACAATACACAAAATGCTCTCTTAGAGATATGAAAGATATCAAACAAATTTTACCATGGAGCAGTAACTATAATATTTTTTTGATTTTTGTAACCATGGCATTAAAACTGGCAAAGGTTGGCCAAAATTTTTCAAGTTTCAATACATGTCCTTCCTTGCCATCCGTGAAAAGAGACGACAAGAAAAAGATTCATTGCCTAAATGCAATTGATGCAAAGGCGCGTTTTACTTTTTTAAAGATAGCAAATAGCGTCACAAAGCCCCATTAATCACCATATCCCAACTTTATTTAGTTATCACCCGCACTACATCGTGTAGTTAATACCCTGTCTGTTATCATGTTCATTGACTGCCTCTGTCACAGGCAGACAAACCTGTTTGTAGTTGGACTTGAGCAGCAACTTCTTCTCTATCAAAAGAAAAGATTGCTGTTCTTTAGGCCTATTCACTGCTGAACTCATAAGAGAGTGGAAAATTACCGTTCTAGTCCTATCGGATAGAAAGACTGGTAAGAAACAGAAATAGAGAGGTTAAGGAGCACGGCCCTGAATTGAAATTTGCTAAGCGCAACCACTGAAATCTGCAGAGCCCTGTTACTACGCCAATCAGTTGTTTTCCGTACAAAAAAAAATAAATCCTGACATTTTCGAAAGCATGCGTCTATCTCTGAAATTCTTTTCAACAATTGAGGGTATTCCAGCACCCATGAAAAGTAAAAGACTGTTGCATTACTTAACTCTTATAATGGTTACAATTTGTGTAGCCTCTGTCCGATGCCCAAACTCCTAGCTCGTGCTGAAAATTACCAGCGTTTTGGCTGCTCCAAGGAACACCCTAGCAAATAGCCGCGTTACCGTCTGTACTCCTGGAATGTTTGTACTTTGTTAGTACTTTAAGTCATAAACTAAAACTTTAGTCTGGTGTTCTCGGAAAAAGATTCTCGGAAACAGTAGCGACCGTTATAAACGCAACAATTTGTCTAGTCTCTGTACGGCGTCTTCTCGGGCCTTCTCGGTCGATACATTTCGGTGACGTATCCGAGACAGCTGGGAGAAAAAAACTCGCTTGGGCCACGTGACCCGAAACGCAGAGGCCTAAGGCCTATGGCAAAGTAATAACGACGACGATGTCAGCCAGAAAGCCACGTAAGTGTGGAATACGAGTAGGAATTAATAGGCTTCTTTCCATAACAGAAATTCCGGTTAGAAATTTTCGAAAATTCCACGTGCCCAATGAAGCCGTACATACTGGTTGCACAGAACCCCACCCAGGCCACCGCGCGTTTGGTAATTGTACTCGTAGACGGGATATAGAAGAGCGGTACTGGGGACAACAATTTAGTCAAATGGAAAGGAACATTTCCGTCCGACCGACCGAAATGACAGGAAGGACGAAATATTCCGGACGGACCCAATCGAAATGGTCCGTTCTATTTGATTTTTAACCAAAATTTCTTGAAATTTTAGGTAGGCTGAGTTGCAAGCGCCCAGAATCTCTGCTCCGCGTTTCACACTTTGTCATATTTCTCTACGTAATGTACTTTAAGACAACCACCAAAAACAATCAGGTTTAGGAAAGGTTCGTGTCAAACGCACATCTCTGACCGTTGATCTTTCTTTATCTCCACAACTGGCGTAAAGCGGATTCAACCAGTCAATTATTCAGTCACAGAAGACAAATTTTATTTTATAAAGAATATTTTAAATTCAGCTGAAAAGCGGAGTTTTTTAACAAAGTCTCGAGTTTGGTGTTATTATCGTGTTTGCTCGTGGTATTAGGGAGCTTTGGCAAAGACGTTTTTCAGCGACGCACATCAAACGGAAATGGACTTTTTGCATTCTTGGGGAGTGGTTTTGTTAAATTTTAGAGAAAATTGTCTCTTTAAGAGTAAAGGCACCCAGCAATGTGAATAAGCCATTTCCGAGTTCCAAAAACTCTCTCTTTCTACGAGGTCAAGTACACAACTTTTTTTTGTGAAAAAGAGTTTTATTTGCATAAGAATAAAAATCATTTCCAAATCAATGGCTTTGCACTAAGCCTCGCTTTCAATCAGAGGCTTGAAGCAACTCTGAAATGGCCTCTTTGGTACCGTCAAGGCACATTAAAGGGAAAAAGGCCGCACTTCCAGATGACTTTCTTCGCACTCAAAAACAGCTTTGCTTAAGTTCCTTATTATAGTTTCCCGCGTGTCATGACATAACTGGCATACTGCGTGATCCTGATTTAGTTACATCTCTCATTTCTGATATATAATATAATATGTCTATCTGGCAAGAGCGGTGGGGGGGGAATCTGTTAGGCAATTTTTCCTTTGTGATGAAATCTGAACGTCCGCACTGTTAAATTCCTTTTTCTTTTAAGAAGTAATGAAAGCATCTTTTTACTCGCCAAAGGTAACATTCAAATGAACGAAAATTGCACGAAAGAGGTCATCGAAACGTCACGTCATAAATCTCAACATTTCTATCTTTTGAAGCAAAAATTATGGAAGGTGACGTGCGCAATGGAATTTTTAATAAGTAACGTTTACGTACGCTATTTACAACTACAAGGGACAATATTGTTAATTACCAATTACTGGATTTGGGTGAGTATGGTATGAAGAATTATGCAGATCGAGAAAGGGTGTTTATACCGCCCGAGGCCGAAGCATAAATATTCATATCATAAGAAAGCCGAGTACAACAATTGTTTTATTATTCATTTAAAATATTTCGAAATCAAGGTCTTCCTTAGGTATTACTCATCTTACTGTGCTGTGTGCAGAGTTCTGTTCCCATTGTGGCCCTTGATTTACTGCGGGATCCAAGGTGCCCATGTGGTGATGGAAAAAAAGGGTGGTTCAGCAGACAACTAATAGTGCGATTTTGATAAACAGCTATTTCGAGAAAGGTTGTGAGAAAAATTGTGCACGCTACAATCCCGAAAGGTAATATGGGATATGACCAATACACTGTTCCTGACAATGTAGTTGTCGAACCTACTTTTGTTGCTTTCCTTTAGCATTCGCAAACATACGTCCATGGCCTTCGTGTCATTCTTTCAAATTTCTTTGAGGAACAGTTAACTCAAAACCACCCACAATTCCTTTCGGGATTGTCGCGTGCACTTTTCCCAACAACCTCTCTTGAAGTAGCTGTACACGAACAGTTCACTGTTTAGGCTCGATTTCCTTCGCACTCTCGGTCCTAGCGCGGGCTCATTTCCCAACCAGACGATAGCAGAAATCGTTTCACTAAAAGCTTGTACCCTTTTCCATTCATATCATTATCAATTATCAATTTTGCAGCTCGTTTGGGAGTTTTTTTCTTATACCGCAATGGAATTTTGGAGGTAAATATAACCTCTGGTTTTAGTTGAAGTCTTTTTAAACTTGAACTAAAAATTTAAAAGTTCAGCAATCATCTCGGTGTTGAAAATAAAATAAAAGAGTAATGCGCAATTCAAATAACTTCTTGTTCCTCCTCGAAGACGACTTTAATTTGCCCGCCATTTTGAAAAGTCACGGAAGCGAAACAACGTGACGTCATATTGGCACGAGGGCTGAACCACCGT
>OZ037782.1:31309396-31429396 GCA_964035525.1 Porites cylindrica | reverse complement strand
GGGACTCTCCTATTGTACCCATACTCCTTAAGAAATCTGCTTCCGCTATTGCTCAATCTTTGGGGGCAACATTGAAACACTGTATTGACGAGGGCTCCTGGCCTACGAAGTGGAAAATGGAGGAATGGACACCCTTATTCAGAAAGGGAGACGTGCTTTTGATCATATTTGCATGGAAAAGGCGTGTTATAAATTTTTAATTATTATTATTATTATTATTATTATCAAACAAGATAGAGAAAATTATCGCCCGATCACAGTGCTTCCAGTACTTGGCAAAGTGTTCTACAATCCTCGTCACAAATCTTGAAACACTTGTGTGATTTTCCGCTCCCCAATGTTGATTTGGGTTTGCAGTCATTTCAGTGCTCCAAAATACGCTCGGCTCAACATTGGGAAAGGAGGTAGGGCACATTTGAGTGAGAACAAAGGTGTGAAGAGTGAATGTAAGAAATTTGGAAAAAATCCAAGACAAATGGCTCCTGTTTCAACGATTTGTGAAGAGTATTGTAGCATCTACTCCACTGAAAATTAAAAAGATCTCAGTTCAGCCCCGAAGTGCCAATTCAGCCCTGCAGGTCAAATTAAGGCCCCTTTCTTACCCCCTTCTGGAGCCATTTGAGCACAATTTAGACCAAAAGAGCTCCATCAAAAGGCTACTCCAGCCCACCCACGAATCCGTCGTGGTGTATCCAAACAATTCAAACGAATCTTTGTCTGGGAGAATGACCACTCACGCGATGGCAGTACACTTGCAAGCCAATTATTCGTCAGCTTAGGCGTTCTGACGAATAAACGTGCGTGATCGTGCAATAGGAGATCCGATATGAAAAATGTTTTCCTATGTTTTACGCTGGATAAGCAAAGTATTATAGTAAATGTATCATCAAGTTACCTCCGTCCTGGGAGCGTGAAAGGTGCAACGTTTCTTCCTGAACTTCCTTCTTGATGGACGAAACATTCATACAGTTCTGTGTATTGAGACGTCTGAACACGTATTTCTTCAGAGGAATCCTTAGGAAAAATCCATGTCTGGTTCGATGGCAATATCAACGTTCATAGATATCTTGCGTTTTTGGAGCTCCATGACCTCGGAGCGGGGAGGGGGAGCGGGAGGCGGAGGGAGGGGTACGGATGTGATAAAGCCGTAAGCTACACCCCCCCCCCCCCCCCCCCCTCCCCCCACAATCAAAGATGGGAAAATGGCGCGTTTTTGGCCTTCGCGCGGCTTCATCCTTGATTTGGGGGAGGGGGGTTGGGGTTTGCTGTTCAATTTTATTTTGTCCAAGAAATCTCAACGTGTTTGAACCTTTGTTGACCCCTAAAATATGGTATCCTAAAACAGACAGCTAAATATGGGCAATAGTTACAAACAAGAGCCATAAAAGGCCTGTTGCGACAATAAATAAATAAATATAACGTACTTTAGGAGACTAAGAGAGATAGTAGTGGCGGTGGGTCAGGAAGACTGAAGGCTTATAAACCGATCCCTTGATTAGACCTGATTACAGTCGAAGAATTGGGTGCGTAATCATTCGGATCACGAGGTCAGGGGCGGATGACACATCGAAAGGGAGATTCCCCGGCATAATGCTCCAAGCCAGTCAGCCTTCCCACCCATTAATGGCTTTTGACTATTTTTGGAAAAGACAATCAAGCTCTATTTTCATAAATTTTGAGTGTCTCTTCACTCCCTCATTTCGTGTATTACTAAGGTCATTTCTTAGTATTCCTTTGCCACCCTATAACCACGTAAGAAATGCTGAGTATGATGCAATTGATGCAATAATTTCCTGCTCAGTATATATAATCGCGTGGCATGCCGATGATTTCTTCAAGGAAAGAGCGGAAGAAACATAGTCGTTTATGTTTATAGGCATTGACCCGAATGAATGCAATAAGTAAAAGCAGAGAGAAGCCTTGTTCAATTCAACAAACTGTGTAACTGCCCATAGAAATAGGGAAGACTACGACGGTGAGTGATAACTACAATTGGGTAGAGCCGGCTTACTGGAGACTTTACAATGAATTGCACAGAAGGTGAGTTTCGATTTGGTTTGTTTTAATTTCGTACACCCTTTTCAAGCGTACTTTGTTGATTTAAGATACACGGTTTTGACGTTCATAACTGTGATCCTAGTCAACGGCTGGACAGTATACTCAGCGATTCAAAACGTAAAATGCTATCACCCACTGAGGAAGACTCTCAACATAGGAACAATCAGCTCGATTAACAATTTATACAAGAATTTGTCGTTTTTCTTTTTTCTCATGCATTACGTATAAAAGGTGTAGGGGGTTTACGGGCAACTCCGGCGCTCGCTGAGCGTAGAGGTACCAGATACCTGAGTTTACATCTTGGTGTTCTTTAATCGATACAGCAGCTCGTATGTCTTGCTTACAGCATCACTTAACGAATTCACTGCTCGACAACTAACTGTAACTAATCTCAACTACTAACTACCTTGTGCTAAGTACTGGCCACTTATATGAGCAACACGTAGGTACGTTCAGGCTTGCTGGCCATGAGAGTTACAAACGCTTTTCCGAATGACTCAGGGGCACCCAACGGCAATTTTCGGGAAAATATCTGTTCGGGAGACGATTTGAGAACTAGAATTTTCGGAACATTTGCTGTAAAATTTCTTTCTTGCCTGCCTCTCCTAGGATTTTCGAACATCTACAAAATGGTATAATCACCCATTTTAAACGGATATTTACCCTAAAAAAGGCCAGCTAGAATTTTCGGGAGCCTTTTCCTGGCTGAAATTTTCGAAAAGGTAAGTTTTGACCCTTATAATTTTCGGATCACTAGACTTTCAGCTAGGAAATCCGAACAGATGAAAAGTTTTTAGGGGATAAAAATATGCCTATATCTACCGTTTAAATACTAAAATACGTTCAACAATGCTATGTTAAGTGGTTTTGAACTATATCCTCGTGGGGTGCCCCTGATGACTTAAACAAATTTCCTGTTGATAACCAAAGTGGAATAAACAAACTCATAAGAAAACCAATGAAAGCGTGACAGCTAAACCCTCGAGGCTCTCCTTAAACCAAAACAGGAACTCTGATGTAGGTGACAATCAAGGTCAGCGATGGTTCCAAAACGTGCCCACTTCAAGGACTGACACTCAAATTCAATAAATGACATTCATGTTGAAAAACTACTTTAAAAGGTAATAGAATTTGAAAATCCGTCGACACAAATACGGATTAACCTTGATCTATAAACTGATCATAACAAGACTCTAGTCACGAGTGAAACGTCAAGCACAAACACGAAATAAACTAAAAATAACCTACAAAATACTTCACAACAAAGGTCAGCTGAGTACTGATACAAGATCCTCATCGTTTTCTTCTCTTTTAGAGGAAGTGTCCTTTCCGGAAGCGGTAATTGTCTTCTCGCTGTGTCCATTAGCAGTTACCTTAAACGCTACAGTAATACTGGTAATATGCCAAGATCCATACAAGGAGCTTAGGGGAACAGCCGCCAACTACTTCATTTTAAACCTTGCTGTGTGCGATTTTCTCATCGGCTTTCCCGGCGAGCTACTGCTTGGACTTCGTCATTGGTTTCCTGACAACCGTACGCTTATACAAGCAGGGTATTCTGTCAACCACGTAGCGGGTCTTGCTTCGATTTTTACGATCCTTATCCTTGCAGTGGAACGGCTCATTGTCATCGCTTTTCCCTTAAGAAGAGTCAAACTGACGACTTGTAACAGAAATCTTTGTTTTACGGCAGTGTGGTTATCAGCTTTAACCTTGGCGCTGCCTACCATTATACGTTGGGACTTGTATTTAAAATCTGATATATCTTGGGCTTTTAACTTCATCTGCATCCCTATAACAATCATTGTTTTTTGTTGCTACACGGGGATTTACGTTTTGGTAAGAAGACAGTTGTATCGCAATGTAGCAAGGGAACGGTTATTAGAAGGACAGTCTTTGACAGAAAATTCTCGCCTGGTGCAAAAGCTGAAAATGAAGGAGAGAAGTGTGGCGTACACAACATTCATATTGGTTTTGGTATTTACGGTTTGTTGGATTCCAGTATCTGTCGCTGTAAACATAAATGCATGGTGCAGTGCATGTCTTTGCGAATACAATTGGCACTATGTGGTTTGTTTGACACTTCTGCACCCAGTGCTGAACCCGATTGTTTACTCATTACGTACCGCTAGGTTTCGAAAAGCTTTTAGGAGAGTTATCACAAATAGTATTTTTTAACCAGTTAACAAAGGAGATGCATCTCTATAGCTACAAAAAAGTAGTGCTATCCGGCAAGGAAAGATCAGCCAGACTGCAAGATGACGGAAAAAAACCTTGTATGGGGAAACATTTTGCTATTAAATTTGCAATTAGCTACGCTTGTTTCGTCCGAATTTATCATACCCTTGGATCTTCTATCGGATCACCAGAAGAAAGCACAAAATTGTGTTAAATCATTGTTTAAAATGCACAACGGATGCACTCTGATGACTCGGTATGCATGTTGTTTTTTCTTATAGATTCTCAGTTTTCCTAAACTGGAAAAACATTTTTTCTGAGTACACTGTGAATTACAATAGTTTGAGACTTGAGTGTCTTTTAACTTCATACATTTAACTATGAAAATGCTTGGCATCTGGTGTATTGACTGTTATTTCTTTATTTTCGATCCTGGGGCCTGTTTTATCGAAAGTTCCGGTAACAGTTCGGGCCCGGAAAGCTGGTTTGCGTTCGTCGTATTTACCGCATCCAAGAGAGGATAAAAGGGACAGAGAAGGCATCCCCCATACACACCCTGTTCCATAGGTAACTCGTCTCGAGTTATTTTTAGAATCGGGATAAAGTTACCTCGCGCGCTGAGTGGATGTTTCGTGGAGGTTCCGCATGACTAAACGCCGTGCAAAAACATGTCGGGCGAAAGGCAATTAATGAAAGCGTAAAGAGATCGAGAGCATTTCTGAATATCGAAGCGAAATGAGTCGGCGCTCACCTGGGAAAAAGAAATCGCTAGACTCTTTGACAACACGTGAAATCAGTTTAACTCGATGTTGTCGTAACCTCAGTGCTTTAATGAAATGGGAAATTTCGCCGGTCTATTGAACCCGGTCGTTTGTATAATAAAGCAAGCAGGACGCCAAGTGTTATTTTTGTTTAGTAATAAAGGACTAATAAAAGAATAAATATCAAACCAGAAATTGCTCTCTTCAAACTGTAAAATTATAAATGACCCTGAGAGAATATTCAGTGTGTTAAGGATTTCCCTGCTGTACTGTAGCTCTATACAAGGGAGGAAGGGCGATTCTTTTTTAATTTCCGTTTCGCTGACACAGCTTTAGCAGAAATCTCTCTTCAGTCGTTTTCGTCGACAAAACAAATAGCAATATCGCTCCCCGCGTCTTCTGCCATTTTTTTCTGCGTCAATTCGTGAAGGACGCGTGGCTCTGAGCGTGGGTCATCCACGCGGAACACATTAGCGCTATGTGATTGGCTGTTGTCTAACCCCCCTTGGGATCTATGGTCTTGAAAATAACTCGAGACAAATTACCTGTGGAATAGGGTGTGTATGGGGATGCCTTCTCTGCCCCCTTTATCCTCTCTTGCCGCATCATATTCAAGATCAACGTTTCAATGATTTTAAAAACGATACAACGAAACTATCAGTTGACAAAGCAAAACTGACCAGTTTGTGGGCTAGGGACTCTGCTAATATTCAACAGGTTTTGATTTTAAAATTTGTCTTGGAGCCCGAAAAATTTCCGGGCCTTTCAAGGCGAGAAACAGTCCCCGGGGCTTTCGCCTTGCGCCATACAATATGGAAATTGCTGAAACGAATCATGTAATTAAATAATAACAGTATAATGATGGTGACGATAATAACAGTAATAATGATAATAATAATAACGATAATAATAATGTATGATACTTTGTAATAACAATAACGACAACAACAATAATAATAACAAAAATAATTACTAAGTAAATTATAATTGTCATAAAAAATCTCCAAGAATCCTTTAAGGCAATTTTTTTAAATAGGCTTTGTTTATAACTTTGACAAGTTTATACGTAGAAGAATGTCAGACCACAACAAGATAACATACTGATTTGGCATATAATATCTTCCCATGTCATATTTAGGGTAATGACGTCTTCAGTCACGTCATTATCGAGTTACAGGTTTTGGTTGTTTGGGGCATTTAAAAACTAGAACCACTACGTGGAACTTACCGGGGCCCAGTGGGACACGGGATTGCATAGATATAGTTTACCTCTCGCACCCCTCCCCCATCCTCTGTGGAGGCTAATACTTAGTCTGAATTAACTCATGCAGAAGAAAAGCAACAAAATGCATGAGAAAGGAGGATGTTGTTGGAAGTTTGTTCAGTGTTATTACAGCTAACGGTCTGTGTTATAGTAGTGTTTTTAGTAACACTGTGATGTCAATAAGTGTGATCTGTATAAGGTTTTCATTTGTTTTTAAGATTGAGTGAAAAAGCAAAAATCATTGACAGTTTTGGGTTGAATGGTAATGACAAAGTTTGCAAAGAAGTTTGTTACAGAATTATCACAATTTCACATTTCCTCAAGTACGTTATCATCAGGTTTATCATTGAGACACTGTGAATTTGAAATGATAACAGACATAAGACATTTTTGAAATAGATCTTTGTGGTCAAGGATTGTTGTCTTGCACTGTAAAAAATGTCATCCAGTGTTATATATAGACATAATAAAATGCTTATTTATTGATGACTGAGTAGCATTTGTTAATTCATTGCACATTGAAATGGAGGCACTTGATTGTAAGGCAGTGGTTGATACATAGTAGCATTCATCAATATGACCTATAATAATTGTAGAGGAAGTATTTCTTTCCTGATTGGGTAAACAGTAGCATATCTGCAACTGCTTGAATGATAAGTGCATCAGCCCATGTACCTTGAATACACATATTATTCAGATATCTTAGCCATGAATTTTCGGTATTGCTCTCAATAAATCTCTCTGGATTGTCTCTCATAAATTGAACCCCAGCAGTACGTATATGCATATGATGGTTGCTATTGCCATATAATTGATGTGATACAGATCTAAAGAAACAATCACCTGCACCCCCAACATCTATTGATTGTAAACAAAGTGCACCTAATCTTGACTGCATCAAATTCTCAAAGGAAATAGGAGAGTTCAACTGCATTGTTGAGCTGTGATTTTGCATAGAAGGTCTAATTATTACTTCATGATGATCAGTGTTGTATTGAGTAGGTCCTGGATTCTTCTCAACATCTTTACTTAGTTTGAAATTCACATAATTGGTCATATGACTCACACAATTGCAAGAAAACAATGATAAGTATCGACGTGCTTTACATTTTAGTTTCATTATCCTGTGATAATAATAAAGAAAGACAACAAATACGCTTTCTTGGGTATAGCCATTTTATTTAAGTTAATTATCTTTGGATCGCGTTTGTTATTACATTTATATCGTGCATGATAAAGTTTTCTCACCTTATTAACATAGCGATGGAGCTTTGAAGACTTCGGTATGTCAATCATTGAAATCTTTTTGAAGACAAATTTTGATAAGTGTTCGCTTTGATTCTCGATAAATTTCACGATGGAAGGTTCACATTTCTCGATAAGTTTCACGATGGAAGATTCACTCTTAAGTGATCGCTCGTAAATTTGTCTCTCCAAATATTCACTCTTAAATTTTCGCTCATAAACTAGTGCATCGTAAAGGTTGGGGAACGTGTCGTTCCCCAAAAAGCTATAATCTTTCTCTTGACTGTCCTCCATGCCTCGTTCTTTTCAAAAGATAAGATAAGATTTCAATGAGCCAGCGATATATCTCAGTCAGCGATATATCCCTAACAATGTAACGTTGAAAAAACGGACCGTCTGCATTTTAAGACCGGTGCCAGCCTTCGGCTGGGCCCCGGTAATAACCAGTTGACATCCGGCATTTAAAATTTAAGGGGACAATGAACATGAGCGAAAACGTCAGGAGACTAGGCGACGTTACATCACACGGCAGTAGTGAAATGTGCAGGGAAGTAACGTTCTACCTAATGATTTTTTTTCATGATCAAATGAGGGACATGACGTCATCAGTCACGCGATAGGAGCGTTTTGAATAGTTTAGTTCGTTTTTAAAGTACATTTTTCGTCATAAATTTGCAAGTTTTTGTTTTTTACACTGTATTGCCTCTTGGTAATAATAATTCTATTTTCTTGTTTATCAAACTTTTAAATATGTTGATTACCATTGCTAATGTAAGCTGGAAGCATATTGATGTAAGTTTAAACCTTGTTTTGGTTTGAACTTTTATGTCTTCTAAAGAATATGGTATTTAAAAGAGTGATGAATTAAGTATCTCCAAATACAACTTCAAATTTTATTTATCGTAGAGTACGTCATACTCCTAATAAATGATCAAAATCTATTATCTAAGTAGAATTGCAAGGTTGCGTATTAACACTCAACTGAAATTCGCACACAAAACATTGATGTTTAATCAATATCTGACCTTTCATTGTGTAATATTTGACCTGGGAACTCCAGCTTATCCCTGGGTAGGGTAATAATTTGTACAGAGAGCATTCAATTAGCAATGTAAAAAAATCGGAAATAGCGAGAAAAACGAGCGCCCTCTCTCTGGACAAGAAACATTTAATATTGTATTTTTTGAAAGAGCACCACGGTGCTTATTGATTTTCGAACTTAAAGATGCCAGGTTGTTTGAGGGCGGCGCTATTTCGATTAAATGCAATAGAACATTGTTTTTTGATTTTCGAAACTGAGTTATTTTTGTCCCGTACTTAAATTGAGGGAAGCGCTCCTTCGAGTATATACGGTTTAGATAGCATTTGACGGTTTCATTACATTTGTGGTCAATTAAGTAGTTCATTTGAAGGCTTTCTTATATTTGTGGCTTCAACGGGGTGTCCTTTATAGCGGGGTGTCCGCACGGCGAGAATTGATTGCAGTATGAACGGCAACAATACAGAACTGGAACCAGTCGTTAACACACATCGAACATCCTACCCGGGAGCAATTGGAGGAGAAGGTTGGTACACTTAATCGACAATCGACCCATCAAGACTCCTCTCTTGACCTCATTCCTTGATTGAACTGATTATTTCCACCTCAGTTGGTTCGACCGTTCGAGTCCTCGCTCTAACTCATTTAAAACCTATCCGATATGAGGTGAGCCGCTTTCAAGATGGTCGCGAAGCAGCCTCCTTCCGTTATAGAAGTCGCTCCGAAATTACGGTTCTTACTTGGAAACACTGAGAAGCCGTTATACGTAAGGCTTAAGTGTCGGCGCACAAGCTATCCATTATATTGTGAGCATAGCCATGGGTCAGAAGCCTTTGACTACGACTGCTGGTTGCGCTCGCAATGCATTATTTCCCAGAGAGATGTCAAGCTGTGTTCCGTGCGACAGTGAGTTTGTCGTTATTTTCTCCAATACAACCGTTAGATTCACTTTTTGTGTTGCCTGGAATAATCAAGGTCGACCTCTTAGATCGATCTTGATTATTCCGGAAAAACACAAAAACCTCATCCCATAATTGTTTATTATTTCAACAACAACAAAAAAAGTATTTGATGTCACGCTAACGATCAGATTTATTTTAGACAGTTTTTTTCTGCTCATTTCACAAGTCGACAAACCACCATCTTGCATCTCAAGTTTGCCATTTGTTGTAAATGCGATTCCGTATCTCCCATATATCAGTGCTAACTTAGCCTGCGTCCTGGGGCTTGCGTGGCAGGAGTTTGAAGGGAAGGTGAGGGAAAGGGAATCGTCCCCAGATTCTGCGTTACCCTAATGCCAACAACAACAACAACTTTGTTGACTTTATCTTCGACACGAAGATTTCAGTACCAAAACAATGACAAATGAAAAAAGTAAAATAAAAGTTAAGTAAGAAA
Organism: Porites cylindrica; assembly: GCA_964035525.1. NCBI lineage: Eukaryota > Metazoa > Cnidaria > Anthozoa > Scleractinia > Poritidae > Porites > Porites cylindrica. The sequence continues at coordinate 31,419,453 of OZ037782.1, read as the reverse complement.
GGAAGGAACAATTGAATATTATCATAAAAGAAAATTACTTGGCTATGTACGGCTTCTACGCTACTCGTATGGTAAGAAAGTTTAATTAGAGTTCGGATGCATAACAAATTAGAATATTTTCAGTATAAGAGGCACTAAGAATTATGATGTTTTCATGGCACATAGACATGATGTATAAAAATAGTGCCTTGCAAGAAATATTCGTAAAATTACTGTTTATCGAGTGTAGGCTCTCCAAGAAGATACCCGTTATATGACTTATATGAGAAAGTGATGAGTGGGTACACTCACTAACAAATAGTGGAATTCATCACCAATTTCGGATCTATTACAAAGGGGGCAAAACCTCTCAACTCTGGGTAGCGCCCAGATTCAATAGGTAGCAAGTGGCAAGAAATTCTCATTCTGGTTACTGCCACTCTTGTCTCAACGTTCTTTATCAAATCAAGATAAGATTTAAATCTGACTTTGTTTTTCTCTTTACTATACAGACTTAATTTATTGCCTAATGCCAGAGGTTGCAACAAGTGTAACGCTAGTCTGCTACACATCCGTTTTTAGTGTCGTCACGCAACGGTCCTCCCCACAAGGAGGGAGCAGCGTTGCGTGACGACACTCAAAACGGCTGTGTAGCAGACCAGGAAAACGCAGACTCTGGAATTTATTCAATCTTCGGATATACAGCAGACAGAGTCGTTGTAAAAGTAAATAGCCCCGAGAAAGAAAAAAACAATAATGCACAAAAGAGAGAAAGAAAGAAAAAATAAGAATAAAAAGGAAGAATAAGAAAAGAAGATGAAATACAAAACTTTGATAGAGAAAAATTCTGAACCTATCCTCACTGGGGGCCGTCTCACGCCCCCCCCCCCCCCCCCCCCCGCCCAACACCCCCGCTTTGCAAGCACCACTCTCCTCCCCCCGTTTCCCGCTACCGCCTACCCACCCGACAAAGGTGCATTTACGCTGGCCAAGAAGATCGCGGGGAGCTTGAAAAAAACGCATGCGCAGAGAATACAATTGAAGCATGTGGTACCAAAACATGTGAATGAGCGAGCAGTTGTCTTGTTGTTGCTCGTGCTCTTTCAGCTGTAGCATGGTAAGTTTAGAACTTGTCGTATTGTTACCTTCATACATTTTTCTCACCGAAGTAGTGCTAACAAGGCGTCTTCATTTTTTTGTGCAGGCGATTATACCGATGCCAATGACGCGAAAGTTGAGCGAATTGAGTCCTATGCGGCGCTTGAAGAGAATTGCTACATTTGGAAGCATTATCTTGCCGAAATTGACAAGAAAAGAAAAGCCGCGGAGGTGAGTCACACTGAAAATCGAAGGATTTACAGAAAAAGCTCAAACAAAGCTTTTAGTGCATTGCGTGCAAAATTCAGAATGCAAATTCCAGGATGCGAGCGCGTAACTTGACTCCGGATTTCGACGCCGGAAATATTTTTGAGCTCGTGTGCTGTGTCTTTAGTGCTTCCAGCGACGTTCATATGAAGTTGTCATAACTTTAATAAGCTGTCGCGGTTTCAGTTTTTTTATATGAATGATTAGTTCTCCTTCTTTTAGGTTTTTGTGTATTTATTTTATTGTGTAGGAGCATCGGAAATGATCGTCGGGCGTGGACAAAATCTGGATCGGACCGAATCGGATCAACCCTTGAAACACTATCCTTAACCTTTTATCGTTTTAATAGCGAACATTTGTATAGGTAATTTTATGATTTCAAGTACAAATTGTGACAAAACAGCGCAAGACTAACCAAATTGCACGAGCACTTACAGCGAGTGCAATTTGATTTGTGCAATTTACGGGTGGTGATTTACTCCAAATCGCACGAAAAAAATCATGTGATTACTTGTTAATAATATACACACAAATTTTGCCTTGCTTTTCTTCTGTTACGTGTCACTGCTCCTTGTTACGGCCTACAAATGACAACATCAACCAAGATTGGTCTAAATTTTGACAGGTGAATATTGATGCATAAAAATGCAGAAGCTAGAAGTTTGTTTACTGAAAACCGAAGCCTTTTGTCATTTTACATTTTTTACTTTTCATGTTATTCCACTGCCGCCAAAGAAAGAACTACAATTTATTGCGATCAAGATTCCTTAGTTGTGTTTTGTTTATTTGGGTTTTGGTTGAGGCAAGCAGCGCAACAGGGGTTTCATCGATGGCTGTTTTTGTAGTTCATGCAAGCTTTTACAGCAGAGTAAGGGGGAAAACTAAAACGTTCCTAACCTCACTTACTAGCTTTCGGTAGTTGCATCTCGTGTGAATTTTGAGTGATTGCATTTTTCTGTCTCATTTAACGGCGGGCATCTTTATTTTAGTTTCAGTCTTACCATTACTCATAAGATTCAATTTGAGATAATGTATGGCATCAAGTATGTGTTTACAGTACACAAGCTTTTAAACAGTTTTCTGAAAAGGAAGAAGATCTAAAGAAAACTTGGTTAGTCAAACTTTTGTTAGTTTTAAAAAGAAGGCTTTAATAGGGGTATGTTCATCTAGTATTTGCCTTCCAAACGCTAGCCTGTGGAAGCAGCTGTTTCTCCTCACTCTTTGCCGCTGGGGACTTTTCAGGAGGAGCAACGTCTGTGACTGAGTGACAGAAATTGCATACTGAAGATGTAAATCAATGTTTACATAATGAATCCGGTAGTCATGGGGTTCCAAATACAGATTTGTTCAATTTTACCTTTCTCCTGGTCGATTTTGGTAAAGTGTTGTGTTCATCTGTGAACAAGCTCCAGCAAAACTCAAATGCTTCTTCTACAGAAGAATATATTCCACAAATATTGACGGTTTTGTTATAGATTCATCGTGTTTACGTTTGACCTTTGTCTGTCATTCATAAACAATGCAAAACAATGTAACTACTCTGTTGTCCAATCAGGGCTTATGACCGGATTCTGGACTGATTTTACGTCATCAGTATGGAATTTCTGTTGCTGAGTCACAGACGTTCCTCCTGGCGAAACGCCCCCAGCGGCGATGAGGGAGGAGTAACGTCTGTTTTTGCAGGCTATCCAAACATGAAGCCAACTAAAATACAAACAAACAGAAAACAAGGCTTTAGAAGAGAATTTCCGTAACACTTTAATCACACTACTTTCTAATGAAAAGGTGCTTTTGTTTGAAGACATTTTTCCTGTTTTGATTGTCAGTCAAGAATTTTGCATTTTGCTATTCAACTGTTGTTTCTTCTGGTTTCTTTGTTGGAGGGTGGGTCAAAATGCTGGGTGAATAATGCTGAAATCAGGTTTCATGGCTTGTGATTTATGTCTGTTTGCACATTCTTCACCCTAGCCAAAAATAGTTACATAAAGGAGTTGTCGATTATTCTTCTGACACACCCTTAACTCACCTGAGGCTGACAATCAATTCAATTTCAACTTTCTCCACTCAATTTCAACCTTTTGCACTGAAAATATTTAAACTTTCTGTACAGTTTGGGATTAGTAACATAATTATTGACGTGCTCTCAGCCAATGAGTGTACTAAAATTTTTGCATGTATATTATTAGAACTGAAATCATGTGCGTGATTTCAAAATCAGACATGCGGGAAGGGTGAGTTCAAGTTGGAATCAAAAGTATGACCAAAATTGCGCAACACGAAGTTCAATTACCACTTTATTATGATCATTTTGTAATCACAGAATTCAGGCAGTAATAGTTAATATTAATTTATTGATCACGTTGATTATTGATTAGATTGCAGGGATCACCAGTGATTTCAAAATGGATATGTGAAGTATAGAGGGTTGATCCAATCTTGTCCACCTGTCACACTGCAAGTTACAATCTCATAATCGCTCTGTGTAACTGTTTGTAATTGTATAGTACATGTACTAGATTTAAGGTTTGCTTCAATCGGAGTGATGGTAGTTCCATGTCATCACTGCATGTTTTTTGTATTCTCTGAGTGCATACAGTGAACAGAGAGACCACACCATGCATGTTGCTTGGAAGAGGTTAAAAACAATGGAAACTATTAAACAGTCAGGCCAAAAAGTGGTCACAATCCCTTATGAGAGGTTCTAGTTATAAGGCTTTGACTGGGAATAATAGACTGATGGTTTTAAGATCTTTAACCCATTAGCCTCTGGAGATTTTGCCGAAAAACGCCTTTTGAAGCTTGTCGAGTGGTTTTCTGGTCACTGTCGTGCTGTTAAGAGCTAAAACTTACCACAAAGCCGTTTGCAGGTTGCACACTTCGCAGCCTTCTGATCCAGTTGCAAAATATGACCTTGTGAAGTTCAGGCATGCATAGAAATATGACATACAGTTGGGTAAAGATTTGAAATAAAATTGAAATACATGTAGTCTCTTGGCACTGAATTTTTTTGGCCCATGTTACATTTAAATTTTATGCTTAGTCTGTTACAGCAATGACACAAATTAAAATCTCCCTTACATGCTTTTAGGAAATGTCTGAAATGTAAATCAAAAAGGGCTAAACAAGTGACCTAACTACATTGTATCACAGCAGCCCTTAATGCAAAACAAACTTGCACTAGTGTGTAGGTCATTAGAAAAGATGCTGTCCCGGTTGTTTTGTATACAACTGTAAAGGGTAGTCAGGTGTGCTTACAATTGTGCACTCCTGCAGAAAAATATGCGACTTGCTTTTATTCTCACAAGAGATTGGAAGTGCATTGGATGGTTTGAAATTTGGATTTGAATTCTTGAATCAGAATGTGAAGGCTCTATGGGTAATGTTTGCCTGTGTTGTCCAAGTACTGTAGGACACAAGTCATTTGATCTTGGTGGTGCCATCAGTTTATTTCTAATGCATGTTATACCGGTACATCTAAGGGAGCTTGAAACCTGATGTGGACCTGCTAAGTAGTGCACCAAAGGACATAAACTTGTTTAGACACTTTAGAGCATGACTGTATTGGTCTGCTACTCCATTACCGATAGCAGCGTGGCTTTTCTGCCCAACGTAAATTAATACAATCATTCAGCTTTGAGACATATATGTACATGTATACTGATATCAGAACAAAAGCAGCACATTTTCCTCCATTATTTTAAGATCCTGATTGTTGGTTGGGCTGGGGTTTGATCCCGTGACGTGCCATTCAGCACAGACAGTAGCTCAATTGAGGTAACTGGGCGGTACTGTATCCTGTATGCTTATGGTGGAGAGGTTGGAGTTGTCTCTTTTGGCTGTTTGGCAATGCTAGTCTCGGGTTGAATGTTTTGAACAGCCAGAGAACACAGAGGTAGAACCTATTTCTCTGTCTAAAATGGTACAAACACCACCAGCGGGTAACTGAGAAGTCTTTTCAGTGATTGTTATAATGACTGAATTTGGCTTTGGGGCACAATGAATGACAATCCATTTAGCTCAAAGGGTTGAGTAAAAATATCACGAGCTTAATTGGACCTGGACCCGTAATGAAGGAGTGGTTATCTCTTGATTCTTTCAGCGTGTATTTTTTAGATCGATGATCAGATGGATTCCTGTGTGGGGCCTGTGTACCTTCTCTTGAAACATTTACCATGGTGTTTCCTTTTGGATATTTTTGAGCTCTTACGTAAATACGATTACAAATTTTATTGGCTTTGTCACTTAAACAAAGCAGAAAATTGCTGCTATAAAATAGTATTCTATTTAAAAAAGAAATAGGGGGAAAATAGTTGACCCAGTCATTTTATAAGCATAGAATGGCTATAAGTTTGAGAATTTCTGGTTAGATGAAAGTTAGGAAATGACATATAGGATCAAAATCATTATGGCCCAAATTATGGTGTGGCTATTGGTCATGTGTTATGTGGACTTTGTGTGGGCTATCCTTGCATAAGTTGCCGGCACTTTTGTCAATCTATTGTCTTTTGCTTTAGATTGCTATGTATTTTGTAAAGTTCCCTTTGATTTGTGAATAGCATGGGTGTGCCCCCCTCCCCCCAAAAAGTTATAATATTATTATTGTACTTTGATCGAGCGATCTTCGTTTTTGATCCAGGATCTCACTATAGGCAGAAAATGATCGCTCCACGTCATAAGATCCAATAGTTGTTGTAGTGTAGCAAGATGCCAGCTTGAAAAGTTCAGGCAGGGCACTTGCCTTTACATACTCTGGCAATAGTATTAAAAAGCTGCAACTGAAAAATTTGAATCTTGTGCCCATATTTCCCTTCAGCTTAATGGTATATCCTTTGAACTAAAATCACATTGCCCTGAATGTCTTCGCTGAAGTCCTCTTTCCCTGATACACTGATCTTCCTCATGAAAGGGATGCAAAGGCTTTTGTGAACTGGAACCACAAAATGCTTTTGTGAGGTCCACAACAGTGCCTTAGGCATAAAAAAATACAGCTTTTAATGATGCTTTTCTTATCAGAGGAGGGTGTATTATTGGTGAAAACTTGGTGTCTGTTGATGTTTCATGGAACCTATTAATAAGTTCCTTGATATAACTTTTTACTGTGTCCGAGTCACTAAACTTGACACCAAAAGACTCACCAATCATAAGCAAGAGGAGTAAAATATAGCATGACAAAAAGGATAATAATGATAATGAGATCTGAGCTCCACTTCAAGGTCAGCACAACTTACCCAACCTGCCTAGTCAGTCACAAGATTTACTCCTTCATTATTTACCTTTCTCAACTCCTGTAACTTTCCATCTCCCAAATCCACATCACCATTCCAAATACAATGTACCTTTCATTGATTCTATCAATGCCTCTTTGATCAATGTCTTTGGTTTCCAGCTCTTAAAAGTAGTTACTAATAGTACATTTATTACTCTGTAATGTTATCATATTCACATTAAAATGATTAAGAAAATTAGAGTTGCTAAAAAAATCATTAGTGAGATCTAATGCTATAGAATTATAAATGTGTTTTGGCAACTTTGGTGAGCCAACGCCTTTTCTTTTCGAGGAATGCTTCAAAAGAAAATTAACTATCATGAACATTGGTGCTCTGCATAAACAATGGCTTCTAGTAAAATCTTAGCCGTGTGGCTTTGCTGGTGCAAGGTATGTTTACCTTAATTTGTTTGCTTTTCTGAGTTGTAAGGAAAATAAAGCTGAAATCACTAATGTTGATGCAAACATATTTAGAGAACGGCATGTATTTATCAAATTCTACCTAAACAACACTCTTATTGGTCAAAGACATTTCTTTGGTGGCTCCTAAAAGAGCCTTTTTTGTGTCTTGCAGTGCAGGGTTTGTTCTTCTTTTATGATTTTTTTGGATTTTCTCGGTTTTACTGGTGCATCTTGTTGGTGCTGCAGTTACTGCTTTGGTATGCCATTCAAATACAGAAGTCAGTTATGGTCTACATCAAAGTAAAACCATGATCCTCTCTTTGTCTCAGCATTATTTAGCATGAAGTCTATCTGCAGTGCACTCTTTTCCACTTTCTCAGGGGCCCATGTTTGTGAAAGGAGGGTCCGTCTAGTTATCAAAGGAGGTGAGCAACCATTGCCCAGCTAAAAAAGCATGAGTTTGAAGGTGTCTCTGTCACGGATGGGCTTTTTCCATAAAGCCAACCTCAAACTCCCCCCACCAACTACTCAGTGGAAAAAAGGCTTCTTTATATATGATTGCAAGGAGTTATTTCCTTTCTTCTATCACTTCTGTCTTTGACAGGTACAATTTACCTGATTGTCTCCGGATATTCGTTGACAGAAGACATCTCATCAACAGTAGTTGAAATGGTCTCTTAGTGTATGTGAACAGTGAGAAAATGGTAGTTTGAAACCACATGTCAATCAATCACAATTACCTTACAGCCCTCTAAAAATGAATAAGGGGGAGATTACATATCATACCAAACTCTATATTACAAGCAAAATATTGAAGTTAAATATGCTACATGAAGTTGTATGTACTAAAAATATAATGGGTCTAAACAGATGTACAAGAAGTTCTACATCTGGACCAAATCCACATGAATTGCAACTCACTATTACAATACTGATAGAGTAACGGATATGTTTGAAAGCATGTAATATTTATGTGTTATTATGAATATATGTTGTTTGGTAATAGAAAAATGTATTTAAAAAAAACAAACAAACGAGAGTACGGAATATTTGATAAAAAGCAAAGGGTTCTTCTTTTGCATCCATGTTTCTTCTTCCACCCTTTTGACTGATCTCTCATGGATGAAGTATGACAGGCTATCCTACTGTATATGAAAAAAGGCAGGTCAGGGAAAATAATATTTTCATTTCATGCTTCATGGTAAATAATAAGGGAAAAAAGGATAATGAAAACATTAACATTTATTTCTTCCTCATTTATGCCAAGTCTTACATCTGATGTTTGCTTTCCTTGATGGCATGAAAAGATTCTTGATTAACTCAAATTGTTATTCTGCTGCGAGTTGTAGCAGCATGCAGAAATGTCTCATTGTCATGGTCACTCACTATCTTTTGACAGTGGACGGTGTGAAGATGGCAAGCAATAGACACAGTGGTGGCGAAGGTTATTTTGAACAGTCAAGAAGTGAAGGCCAGGATGTGTGACCCACATAAAGCAAGTGAATACAAAAAAAATAATCATTCAAACAAAAGTGGCAGCATAAAAGAACATGATGTTTCTGAAAACAGAGCATAACTAGAACAAATAAAAATCTTTGCAAAGGTTGAACTGTTGGCGTCAAACATGGGTTTGAAGTGTGAAACAAAAGTGTCTGCAAGAAGCTAATCTAACGCTTGAGCACGAGGTTTCACTGAAAAAGCTGCATTGGTTCCACAAAACTTCTTCGATACTTGGTTTAATTTCACTTCTGTTCCCAGCAGGGAAGCGTGAACATCCAAATAAAAGAGGCAGCATGGAAGAACATGATATTTCTGCCAAAACAGAACGTAACTAGAAGAAGTAAAGATCTTGGCAAAGGTAGAACGGTTGACGTCAAACATGGGCTTGAGGTGGGAAACAATGGTGACTGTATGGAGCTGATCTGACTGATAAGCTTAAGGTTTCATTGAAAAAGCTGCGTTGCTGCTGCAAAAACTTCTTCTATACTCGCCTCTTTTAAACTTCTGTCTCTTGCTAGCAAATCCAACAACATATAATCAGATTTTTACTTACCGGTAAATGAAAATCAAGATCTTTAATAGAAACAAAAGCTTTCTTATCGATGGTTACCAATAGTGTTTAAAATGTGTTTTTCCTCTCTCTTGACTGACAAGTCATGCAAGGGAAAATATGTTTGTAAAATAACTTTACATAATAACCTGTAATTATTCAATACAATGCAGGAAAAAATACAATACCATACAGTCACTTTACTTAGTTTACGGAGGAAGACAAAACAACCCTTTACAGTTTTCTACCTTACAGCCCTTTTTAAGAGGGAGAGTATACAAAAGTATGTAATTACAAGCAACATATTGAAGTTAACGATGCTATAACTAAAAATATAGTGGGTCTAAACGTACATACGATATTTTTACTTTACAATAACAAAAATACTTAAAGGGACTGGTTCACGATAATGCGCATGTGTGAGTTCTGACAGTAGCTGATTGTTTTTAAACCAATCAGAAGCAAGTTTGCTGCACGCAAGTAAATTTACAAATTCAAATAATTGTTCGCGACGCGAGAGTATTTCCGGGCATTTGGTTTGATTTTATTTATCCCCATAATTCAAGTTTATTCTTTGTCACTCCTCAGATATATGTTGCAGCCGATAAGAATAAGATTTACAGCCCTGTCCTGCTTTGAAACAAACATTTGCCAAAGTGTATTTTTACAAGGTCGTACCCACGCTAACAAAGCAGTCACCGATCGGCAAACAAAATTTGTGAACAAACATCTGATTACTGTTCTCTCAGTTCGCCTTATATAAACCCAGAAATACCTACAAATAGAGCCTGACCGGTGACAAAACCACACAACGTATGAGTATAAAGATTATCCTTAATTGAGCATGAATTTCAATTGCTTATCAGCAAATGAACAAGTTCATTCGCGTTGCATCCGGTCAGTGTTCCGCAAAACAAAATTTGTTTTAATGTTAATGTTATGAGAGAAACAACTTGGAGGTTTTCCAAAAAGGTAGCTTTTAATGTTGCCCGCTCTTCAAATTATTTTCCATTGATAACACTGGACTGGTCCTGTGGAAGCTCGACTTTTGTCTGTCTGTACAATTTTTTTGTGTTCGTTCAAGTGGTGTTGCTGCAGCCGGAGTTGGCGTAATGTGCAGATTTACCTACAGGTGAAAGGAATTTCAGACCTAAAGCCAATTTATTCTTAAAACCACCTGCTAATTGAAGCCATACATACATGGTAGGTTGGCATCAGTCGTTTGAATTTAGATTATGTAGCACTTCCAAACCTGTTGCGATGCAGATGTCTCCTAGACATTTTCTTTTCTTATCAATCTTTACGGGTGGTGTCTACTGAAGGCAGAGGTTCCATTAAAGAAAGGTCATAGAGGGTCACATGGAGTCCAAAGATCTGGGTGTTTTGTCCTGGGTAAATTCTACTCAGTCTTTTGTGAGTTAATTAAATAGAGGGCAGGTGCAAGTTGACTGCTTCTGACTCTTAGAGGTGTTTGCTGTCCAGGAGACAATTGAAAAATTTCATTGTTTCAAGTCTCCTGGAAAAGCTGTGTAAGGTTACAGTTCCTTTTTCTTACAACCAATAAACTGGGTTATTCAAATAAGATCTGGTTCTAAGGAAATATCAAATAGCAGGGGCAAACTAGAGTGAAGAATAAGGTTTAGCATGACTTTCACTTCATTGATTAAGTTGGATCTCAGAAAATGCTTTTCATTACAAATTTTTTAACATTTATACCGTGTTTATATTTGCCCTTATAGCAACTCCAAAAGGTCCTCTTTCAATTCAAGCAAATCTTTCGTAATTATGCTCTTAGGAGTAGCTACTTCTTATAAAAAGTGCTAGCAGATAAAGAAGTCTATTACTTTCTTCTTTTGTTTTCTTCCATGTATAAAAGTAGCTATTTGCTACTTGTTTAGCACTCTTAGTTCTTAGCTCAATTTTTCTTTTACTATCCTGGCTGTACTGGAAAGCAAAAAGAGCCGTTTTTTGATTAACGCAATTCTTTCTTTACCTGCTTTTTCTCTTTTCATTCCATTCTTGGAGCACTGATATTGTTGACTGCATGTTGCTTCCACATGGTGTTTCAACTCAAATATGTGGGGGGTTTACGAGCAACTCGCACCAAACGGCATGGTTAAGAATTCATAAAGACCATTATGTGTATCAAAAGCAGTCTTGTCTTTTTTTCTTGAGTTAGGATACATTTGTATTCGCCAAAATCACTTTTGAGATCCAAGGTGGAAAATACACTTGTGTTAGCTAAAAAGTCTGGGGCATCAGCGTCGAAAGGCATTGGAAAGCTACCTACTTTAGTGACTTAATTAACTTTACGAAAATCAATACAAAATTTATGTGATCCATCCTTCTTGTTTTCCATAACAACTGGAGAGCTCCAAGGAGAGACAGACTCGAGTAATTCCTTTTTCACGAATTTCGTCCACCTGACGGTCGATTTATTGGAAGTTACAGTCCACACATTAAATTCGTCCCTCACAATCTGTTTGATATCCTCTTGGATCAGTGATCTTTTACATGCTACATAAATATTTAGGTTTGACACACATTCTGTATTATCTCATCAATGTAGTAGATCGATCCATGGAAACATTATGTAAATCGTTAAGGATTATTAAAATGGAAGCAAGGTACATTACGACGATTTCAAATCTGTATGACAAATAAAGACCCAGAGCCAATTTCTTCTTAAAACTGCCTGCTAATTGAAGCCATATGTACACGGTAGATTGCCATATCGCTTGTTTAAATTTGGATCATATATCATCTCCAAACCTGTTGCAATGCAGATGTCTCCTAGACATTTTCCTTTCTTATCAATTCTTTGGATGCCATAACTTAACTCCCACATAGTTTTACAGGTGGTGTGTAAGATGTCCCTGTGAATTTCTAATGGGGGCAGAGGTTCCATTAAAGAAAGGTCATTGAGGGTCTTGAACATCGTGATCGCACAGGGAGAATCGTTACTTTTGTCAAATGCAACCACCATCAACCGGTCCTCCTCCGCACAAAATGATTTGGAAAGTTCGTTCTTATCCGTATTGGCATTCATCTGATGTTTTGAAGCTTCGCTTGGATCTAGCATTGATTGCAAAGATTTAAGCTGGCATGATTCCGAAAGTGACTGTCCATCTGGATAAATCTGAGGGAGAAAAAAACAGAATAGAATGGTAAATCAGACGAACTCCATGCGGTTCTTGTGTCGTGTTAACCAAGTGTGCAAAGCAAATACGTGGAGCTGATTTAATGGGTTATTGGATGTTGAAGAAAAACTTTTATTTACTTTAGGTTTTTTTTTGGTTGATTTTCAAATGGGTTTTGCCCACTTATGGTGTTTATCATCTTCCTGGCATCATTGGAGGTGCATGCATGTGTATGCATTCTGTACATTTCGGCTTGGAGACTTTGGGAAGAAACCCATTTTTATTGGCTTCGCCTGGGAGTGAAAACATTTTTTTGCAGGCTTTATCTCAGATACTTGCTTGGAGACACACCTATTCTCAGGCTTTTTTGTGGAGACTTGAGTGAAGACTTACCAGCACATTCTGCACTGTCACTGCTGCATCTCTTTCTGCCAGGGCTCGAATGAACACACTGTTGACCATCACTGACATTGAAGATCTACCACAAAAACAAAAAGTCAAACATTTTATAATACAAACATTTGTAACGATCAATCAACAAGTTAAGAAGTTCAAACGCAGTTGTAACGTCTGTTTGATTCAAAATTGCTTTCGTGTGTGTGTAAAGCATGTACTTTGAGGAGATATTGTACACTGACAAACACTGATGGACTGTTTGTGGCAATATAACCAGGCATGGTTAGGAACCATGTGACAAGGTTGTCCATGGGCATGAGCATGTGCTAGTTGCTTCGTAAGCAAGTTATTTTCTTTCCTTAATGCTTCTACATTATTTTTTTCATGTTCTTTCCTTGCTCACAAGTGCAGTCAGGAAAAAAGTGCTCTTCTGCAGCAGCAGGAACTTAACACAATTCTTTGAACGTTTAATAGATGATACCTTGACAAGAAATATATGTTTATACATAAAAGGATCCCCTCTCTAAAAACTTAATCCACATTTTTGCGTCTAGCACAATAAAAATTGAAAAATACAGGGAAAGGATCTCTGTGAAACTCCATATTGCAATTTTCAACGCTTTTCTATGTGGTTGAATATAGTTTAACCGGTTGATTCATTAATAGTGACCTATACTGTTCATTTTCTTCTTATTATTAGAGCCAAGAGCAATATACGGAAAGCATGCCACCACCCCCAAAACATAACCATTAAATGACAATTTTTTAACAGTTACGTTTAAGTACAAATCAAAGAATAAGGTTAAGTTCAAGTACAAATTGATTGACTGGGTTAGACATGGCGAGGCTGGATTCTAACAAAATGGGGAACTCGTATTTCATCACCAACAGTCTGATAGCTGTTATTTAACTTACCATTGTGCGTACTTGATATTTCTTGTGTGATTGCATGGGCGAAGCATGCTCTTCACTTGGCTCATCACCATCACAGAAGTGGACAAAGAGCTCTCTTGCCTCTTGCAAGGCCTGATAGAAACGTGGAACTGTGTTTGCGAATTTCCCACGTCTCCTCTCTTCTTCGATTTTTTTGGCTACCTGATGGCCAGAGAGATCTCCTACGCACCGTCTTTTCTAGCACTTTCTTTCACTTTAGTATAGACCCCTCCCTTGGCTTCGTCTGCTTCCTCACGATTTTCGTCTTCTGCACTCTCGTCTTCTTCCTCCTCTATCGGACTTTGAATAAAATGGATAAACTTGGTAAGAGAAGTTTTCAAATCTAGGAAGAGGATCCATTAAAAGTAGAACTTAAACCTTTACTCCTCACACAAAAGTCAAACGAGTAACGACCGAATCAGGTCAAGCTGTAATTTTGTATGTTGTAATTTTGCAAATTGAAGCCAGTATTTTCGTTCCATCTCTGATAACTCGTGGACTTAAGTTAAATGATTTGCTAATCGAACTAAAAATTTAGTATGACATCCCAGTATGGGGCAGTGTTTACATTTTAGTTTCTTCATGTTTACAGTACGAATGTTAGATACCAACTGAGTAAAACTATTTTGCGACATGAAATTTATTGTTGATTTGAGAGTAGACTAGAACGCAACGTGAGGGGGCAGCGATGTTTGTTCAAGCTTATCCAACCCGTCTATCCACTCATAAGGAAAGGACCCTTTGGTCTGTTTGCATTCGGCTTCAGTGAGGCTTTCAGGAACTGGTCGTAGCTGAATCCAGGTGCTAGATAGTTGGTGATATCCAGAAACTTGAGGAACTTGGTCTTGTGAAGCATGTGATTGTTGTTTTTCTTCATAGAGAACTTGATAGGGTGATGTTTTATGAGGTACGGCAACAGAAATCGCTTGGCGATATTTATATCATATTTCCCGAGTTAAAACCCAGCACTGGTAGTTCATTGATGTAAGCATTGAGTTTTTCTTCTAAGGCCTTCAGCACTTTGTCATCACTGACATCCTCTGAACCACCTACAATATCTTGTAACTCTTCCAGTTGGTCCCGCGTCTGTCTCAGTTGCTGTCTTCTTTCCCTGTCCACTTCAACGTTCAATCTTCAATAAAAGCAGGGGTTGTTTTCATCGCTCGGCCATTGTCAATGAATGCACAATCTTCTTCATCCTCAGCCTCAGTCTCTTCTTCGTCATCGCTTGCCATCAAATCAATCCCTCTGCTGTCATCTTCGCTCTCTTCTTCACAGTTTTTATCTTCGCCAGACTCTATATTTCCTTCCTGGATGTCTACGAGTATTTGCGCGAGTTGATCATCTTCAGTGCCCCCACGACTAGGAACAGATTCCTGCTTAAGCGCTTCAAAGACTTCTGCGTACCGTTGGCGTAACAGGGATGAACTTTTGGTGCTAATTTTGGTGAGGTACTGCACAAACTCTTCAAGAAGTGGGTCTGAATCTCCCTCTGGCACAAAACACTGTGGTTTTTCATAAACAGGCACGTTACTGCATACACTCGCACTCAAAGGCACATGGGCGGATTGCCAGGTTAACTTTTCAGTGTTCTTTAATTCTTGAGCTTTTTTTTGATCGAAGTAACATTCAAAATCGAAGGTGGTTCTGTAAGGAAAACAGCATGCTTGTTCAGGGACGATGATGCCTTCTTCCTCTAGTTCTTCAAACACTGTTTTAGGTACATGGTACGTACCACCAGGATATTTCAGCTGGGCTTTGCTCTCACAGGTCTTCTCCTGACGCTGGCGTTTCCACATATCTTTCCAGTACTTGCCACAGTGAGAACAAAAGGACGATTTTGAGTACGGTACACCAGCGAGATCTTTAATGTACGAGAAGTGGTTTTCATGCAAGTTCAAGTACATCTGCTTGAGTACTGGCGGTGTGAGCGGGGGATAAGTGTGGCTGTTATCTCGGGTGTTTCTTCCTCATCATCTTCTTCGCCGTGTTTCTGAGTCGGGGCAAGGCTGGTGACTTGGATATTGACTTCATATAGTTTTTCCAACTCGTCCAGTTGACTTATCTTGACACCATGAAATTTCTTTTTTCCTAACCCAGCGTCGCGGTACTGTTGATAATACTACTGGGTATCTCTCTCCAGATTCCTAGTATGACAGCCATTGTAAAGTGCTAGGCAGCGGAAGAAGCAGAGGTTGTATTTATAGGGTTTGCCTGTTTGCCGATTATGGTCAAACAAATGTTCTAAATCGTCTTGATTGGAGACCATAAAAGGCTGTTCCAACACCAAATTATTGTTGACAGAGGGGTGATGGTACTGGAGGACACCCGCTTAGGTGTTGCGCAGAATAAAACCAAACAACAAGTCGATTTTAAAGACGGTGGGTTGATCGGCAAAGACCCGGCTCAGTTGTTCGCGGAGGCTGGGAGGGGTGATGGTAGACCGGCGGATTTGTACCAATCTTGAAGTCTGTTGTGGCAGCTAAATTGGTTACGGATTTGTTGCCAGTGTTGCCAGTATGTCTTAGCAACATCTTTGTAAGAGCTGGAAACAAAGTTTGGAGGGATAAGAACTGGATCTACATCCCAGCTAGAACCTGTAACAGTAGGCGACACTTGAGTTGCGGATTGAGGAGTGACTGATGGTTCTGACGCTGTATTCGCACTTGCCTGGGCCATCCTCTTAGATTTTTTTGCAGCTGGTGCATCATTTGAAGTTGTAGCGCTGCGTTTACGGCTGTTTCCTTGTTGTGTTGTTGATGAGTGGTGTGAACATGTGTGTTGTATGGTGCGTGGTTATGAAAGGTTTCTCCACAGGTTGCGGAAGTAAATGTTTATTTGGCAGCTCGCTTGTTGTGGGCTTTCAGGTGACGATTGAGAGCAGATTTTTCTGAACACGTCTTATAACAGCGGGTGCATTCGAATGGTTTCTCTCTGGTGTGAACGCTGCTATGTTACTTTAAGTTGTCTGAGTGGTCAAAAGTCTTGCTGCAGATGTCACAGCAATATTCTGTGTGGCGCTTTTTGGCTGCGGGTTCACCATCCCCGGATTGAATTTCCTACAATTAGCGAATGTGACCTAGCCTTAGTGTAAAGCTAATCTAACAAGAACGTGTTACTCCTAAACTCTCTTTTTGTACAATGAGCGTCTCAACAATTGGGTAGTTGGTTTAGTTTGATGTTGAATCGACAGAATTAATTTAATGTGTACTCATCCACAACACAACTGACTCTCAGAGATCAGCAGGTGGGTACCGTTTTAACAACCTATGTTAAACTATGCTGCTATATTCAACTGCTTAGTGGAAATAACTTTAAGATGTTCTGATAAAAGACCTGTTTGAGTGGACAATAAGCTGTCTATTTTCTTCAACTCGATTTGATGATTGAGTATTATAACATTGAGCAAATGCTTTGTTTTTATTTTGAACAAACGAATAGAATAACTTTCAACATGGGTGCAATCATCCGCAAAAACAAATTTACTTTCAGAGGAGATAAGATTTGATCAGTGAAAAGCGGAATCGATCAAGAATAAACTATTTACGCCTTGAAATCATAAATAGCAAGCCAACTGTAACTTTTATATTCTTGTGACTCTTAAACGATGGAATTAATGATATTGTCTTTTGGTGAGCCTAAACAATGTAATTTTCAAAAGGAATACATTTCAAAAACTTTGATTGGAAATGGAACGTTTGCACTCAGCATATTCTAAACCAGTGAAAATGAAAGATCACTTACGGTTTCCAAAGGATCCCAAGTCGGTAACTCACTGGCTTCACCATACCACTACAGGTAAATAAAAGATAACAACGTGAGATTTAGCGCACAAAGAACACTGCGTTCAATGAAAGAAAAATAATTCTATGATCATGACATGAAAAACTTACTTCGTCAAAGAAATTATCCCATGTATCTTGCGTTGATAACGGTGCCGACTCGTTGTTATTCTAGATAAGAGAAGAAATCAGATTACTTTAGGTTTTAAAATCTCACTCATTTTAAAGAAATAGGTGGGCACTGAACGGATAGGCGAGCAATTTCGTATTGTTGTTTCATCACTAAACAATTCGTTTAGGTTGTGTATTAAAAAGGACATGGAGTAAACCATCCCTTGTCTAGAGCCATACGTTCCATCTCATTTACGGCCTGTATTTCTTCAGCTGTAAACTGTAAAGCAAAGAAACATATTTGATGAGTAGTATGTGACAACTGTCTACAAAAAAAGTTGAAGCAAATCGAGTTTTGGGTCCTTTTGTTTCTTTAAAGAGGATAAAAAAAGATACGTGATTTAGTTTAATAGGCCCGATGCAAATCTAACCCAAGTCGAGTCTATTAACATAATGAACTTAGATGATGCGTGAAAACTCGGTTACAGAAAATTACTCAAGATCGTTTAGGAAAAGCAAAACTTACCGAATCGCTCAGTAGATCGTTGACTTCAAAACCCGAGGTAACATCCCCTGGCATCTATAGTAAACGAGAAAGACTGAACATCAATTTTCTATTTAAACTTAGGTCTTTGTCGAATTTCCCAATTGATCGGGATTTTCATCAAGGTTGTGCCACAATACACAGGCAAAGACATGCTGCACAAACTTCCCATTTAACGTAGTAAAGAACATGACCAGCAAAAAATTCAAGTCAATAAAGACTAGAGCTTCCTGGTCTGCAGCTGCCCATGACGCATAAATCCTTTCTCAATGCAAACTGCGACACTCCTATTTGGAACTGTAAGATTGACTTCCAATCATGACTGAAGAACATTTCTTCATGCTTTCAGCCATTGCTTTCCTGTCAACTGACTGCTCCAGATAGAGGCTCTTGTAAACAGCAAATAGTGCATTCTGGTCTTCAACTTCAAGGCTCTGCTCTTTGTAGTTTGATGGCAGCTTAAGGTGACTAAGGTCAGACCAGTCATCTCTATTTACGAGAATGGCGGTAGTGGACATCAATCAGTCATTTTTTTGACATGTTACGTCGAGGAGCTAGAAAACTCGTTCAAATTATGAACGTGTGACATGTTATTTAAAGAGCTGGCAGCTGATGGAAAGGAATTACTAATGGTCGGATTTGATGAAGATTGATTGCACAAGTTGACATCAAGCCTTCAGATTCAGTATTGTACTGCGTTAGCAGCTGAACACTGTCAAGGAATCGACAAAGTATCACCTTTCTCATTAACTTAAGTTCCAAAGACCTCTTGTTCGTAGAAACACTTCCCATGATACCATTGGATCTCTCAAAACTGAAACACCAGAAACTATGAACTGGACCGTGGTCCATAATAATGTCCTTTACGTGACAGTGAAGATGCATGTGTGGGGTGATGGCTTTCAAGCAAGTCAGCTCTTTGTATGTCTAAAGTTGTGACAGAAATAAAATGTCAGACAAAACATGGTACTAGTGATTATTATTACAATGAAAATGTCTCATTTAACCTGACATTTTTATCGCTAGCGCTATCCCACCATTTTTGCAGGTCTTACTTGCTCATAATCCGATTTTCTCTTTCTTTCTATTTCAAGTCACTTTTGCTTATTTTTCTCTCTTTGTTTCTTGTTGTCTAATACCTGATCCTTTATCTCGAGTCTTTTGTGGCCCATCACTGGTAGTAGAGTTTCTAGGCATCTCTCTGTGATACACAATAATGCCTCCCCATCAACCTGGTTTTCTGTCAAGTGCTGAGTTATACCATACATGTGTCAAATTTTATATTGGTCCACATCCTCTTTGCAGGCGCTTAAACAAAACATTCAACTCCAGGGTATCAGTTGTCTCCCCCTCAGGAATTCCAGGAATAATGCGTGCTTTTGACACTTGCTTCTTATGGCCTGCCTTTTCCTTAAATGCTTCGTCTGACTCACCCTCTGATCGATAAAGCTACTTGTTGACTTGTTTTGAGGCACGTTTCATTACTTTGGCCATCCCGGTCATAATCTTTTTTGACTAAATATGCTTGTGTTGAAAGTTGAAAATTTAAAGAGAAAACTAAGTCATAATCTGATAGTATTGTATGGCATATCCAATCTAAATATGTGATTATGGCTGTGATATGAAACTGTCCGAAACTGCAGAATATCCTGAGTTTATTAAAGACTTCAAAAACCATGAACATTAGGCAAAGCTTTAAGGGTATTGTCTTCCCATGTAAAAGCAAGACAGAGAGGGTCTATTGCCATTACAAACCTTTCCATTCAATATTACTCCCATGTACATGTAAACCTTACCTTGCAGTTTTGAACGGTAAACGTTTGGTCAGTTTTGCATTGTAGCTGTTGTTTGACTTAAACCAGATAAAGCATAATACCATACAAACTATATGAGTTGTAGAACATCTCCTGCCAATAAAAGAGCAGGAAAATAATAATAAAAACAAATACAAAATAATAATAAAAATACTTACATGGCCGGCACCAAATGACCCCTTAAGAAATGGATACTGGTTTGCCAGCAGCATGGCCACATGATCTCTCACTAAAGCGCAAGACTCCTGTCTGAGCCATTATTGTGGTGCATAACTGGCGAACAAGGGAATTTTGCTGTTCCAATGAGAGGTAGCTCTTTGCTAGCCCTTGCTCAACATCAGGTTCCCATTGCGTGTTGAAAGAGACCAAACAAAACAGTCTGAATCTACATAATAGTTATTTTTTCCAACTTCCAATAACTCATTCAGGATGGTTCAAATTTATATTTAACAAAAAATCATTTCAACCTGTAACCTACCCATCCCCAACCAGGCACAAACTTGGAAATTACATAGACTCCACCTTATGAAGAACTAACTCTACTTTAAGTTGTAGTAAATAACTGACCTTGTGTAGCCTACAAACAACATCCTGTTTTTCGTGGCAAGTAATCAATAAAATAATTACATCCTGGTCTATTGCAAGACTGTCTGCTCATATAGCTTACAGAAATGTCTTTGATGTGGTGAACACTCTTAGCAAATTTTTCACTTAAAGCTTTGTGTATTGTATGACCTAGTGTAGTATAGTATATCTTTATTGTGCCTTACTCTCCAAAGGGAGGTATTGTTCTAGTTACAATAGAGGTTTTATATTCACCACTACACCAAATTATCTAAAACATAAACAGAAACAACAAAATTATTCAATATATACTGTTAGAATAATAATTATACTATGAGTTTAATTAACGAAGTAATTAGATTTTTGGCTTAGGATCTGTTTTGTATTTTGAAACATTAGATGGGCATATTTGGCTATACGTTGACAAGTATTGTCATTTTCTAATCTTAGTTAACGTAAAGTTCCATCGTGATCTGTTAAATTGGTGAAGTTTGCGTTATTTTGTGAAAGATGAAAATAAAGTTTCTGTCACAGACTGTCGTATTCCGTACAATGCATTAAGAAGTGGTTTCCGTCTTCTATACAGTTTCTTTTGCAAACTAGACAAAGCCTTTCCTCTACTGGTATGGATGCTCCTTTACCCTGTTTGTACGGATGAAGAATGAACTCTTAATCGCAGTTTAATCATACTGATTCTATGAGCTTGATTTTTAACTGTCTTAAGACATTCTTTCAAGTTGAAATATTTTTTAATTTCGTTGTTGGTATATTTTCCTCTAGAGCAGTCTGATATTGTTGCTTCGAGCTTTTAAGCAATCTTGAGAATTTTTTCTTTTCTGTAACTGTTGTTTAATGCTAGAACGAACGTTCTTAACATGTTGCTAGTGAATAAATATTCTTGCACTAGTGAAATATTCATGTTGCTAGTGAATAAATATCAGTTGATCCATTTTGTGGTGAACCACCAGCTACCAGTTCAGGTGACAAATGAGGATACCTTTCTACATATTTTTGCTTTTTCAGTTTGTGATAATCTGTAAAATTTTCCTTTGTGAAGTGGGCATGTTCTTTTAAAGCCAATGATCAGTCGAAGACCTCTTATTTCCACCATGGTGTTATTAGGCTTCACGTCATTATGAATATAACCCGAAAGGTGAATTGCATGGACACCCTCAATCAATGTCAGAAACAGATGATCTGGGGAACAAGGCTGTGACAATTTCATTGTTTCAAGACTCCTGGAAAAGCTGTCTAAAGTAACAGTTCCTTTTTCTTAAACCAATAAATTGGGTTATTCAAATAAGATCTGGTTCTAAGCAAATGTAAAATAGCAGGGGCAAACTAGAGTGAGGAATAAGGTTTAGCATGACTTTTACTTCATTGATCAAGTTGGATGTCAGAAAATGCTTTCCATTACAAATTTTTAAACATTTATACCGTGTTTGTATTTGCCCTTATAGCAAATCCAAAAGGTCCTCTTTCACTTCAAGCAAATCTTTCGGGATTATCATGCTTTTAGGAGTATCTACTTCTTACAATAAGTGCTAGCAGATAAAGGAGTGTATTATTTTATTCTTTTGTTTTCTTCCATGTATAAAAGTAGCTATTTGCTACTTGTTTAGCACTCTTAGTTCTTAGCTCAATTTTTCTTTTACTGTCCTGGTTGTACTGGAAAGCAAAAGAGTTTTTTTCGATCAACGCAATTCTTTCTTTGCCTGCTTTTTCTCTTTTTATTCCACTCTTGGAGCACTGATTTACGTGGAGCTGATTTAGTGAGTTATTGGATATAGAAGGAAAACTTTTATTTACTTTAGGTTTTTTCTTGGTTGATAGTCAAATGGGTTTTGCTCACTTATGATGTTCATCATCTTCCTGGCATCATTGGAGGTGTATGCATGTGTAAGTCGTAGGGCTGCGTTTGCGGCTGTTTGCTTGTTGTGTTGTTGATGAGCAGTGCGGACATGTGTTGTAAGGTGCGCAGTTATGAAAGGTTTCTCCACAGGTTGCCCAGGTAAAGTTCATTCGGCAGCTCGCTTGTTGTGGGCTTTCAGGTGACGATTGAGAGCAGATTTGTCTGAACACGTCTTATAACAGCGGGTGCATTCGAATGGTTTCTCTCCGGTGTGAACGCTGCTATGTGTATTTAAGTTGTCTGAGCGGTCAAAAGTCTTGCCGCAGATGTCGCAATGATATTCTGTGCCCGCTTTTTCTCTTTTTATTCCACTCTTGGAGCACTGAACCTGTTGTCTGCATGTTGCTTCCACATGGTGTTTCAACTGAAATATGTGGGGGGTGTACTAGCAACTTGCACCAAACGGCATGATTAAGAATTCATAAAGACCATTATGTGTAGCAAAAGAAGTCTTTTTTTGAGTTAGGATACATTTCTATTTGCCAAAAACCACTTTTGAGATCCATCCAAGGTGGAAAATACACTTGTGTTAGCTAAAGAGTCTGGGGCATCAGCGTCGAAAGGCATTGGAAAGCTACCTACTTTAGTGACTTTATTAACTTTACGAAAATCAATACAAAATTTATGTGATCCATCCTTCTTGTTTACCATAGCAACTGGAGAGCTCCAAGGAGAGACAGACTCGAGTTATTCCTTTTTTCCACGAATTTCGTCCACCCAACGGTTGATTTATGGGAAATTACAGTCCACGTAGTAAATTCGTCCCCCCCCCCCCCTCCCCCCAATTTGTTTGATATCCTCTTGGATCACTGGCGTTCTTAATGAAAAAAACGACAACGTAAATATTTTGGTTTGACACACATTCTGTATTATCTCATCAATGTAATAGATCGATCCATGGAAACATCTAAATCGTTTAGGGTTATTAAAATGGAACCAAGGTACATTACAACGATTTCAAATCTACACGACAAATAAAGACCCAGAGCCGATTTCTTCCTGCTAATTGAAGCCATATGTACACGGTAGATTGGCATATCACTCATTTATATTTAGATTATGTACATTCTCCAAACCTGTTGCAATGCAGATGTCTACTAGACATTTTCCTTTCTTATCAATTCTTTCGATGCCATAACTTAACTCCCACATAGTTTTACGGGTGGTGTGTGAGATGTCCCTGTGAATTTCTAATGGAGGCAGAGGTTCCATTAAAGAAAGGTCATCGAGGGTCTTCAACATCACGATGGCACAGGGAATATCGTTAGTTTTTTCAAATGCAACAACCGCCTCTGCATGGAATGATTTGGAAAGTTTGTTCTTATCCGTATTGACGTCCAGATGATGTTTTGAAGCTTCGCTTGGATCTAGCATTGATTGCAAAGATTTAAGCTGGCATCATTCCGAAGTGACTGTCCATCTGGATAAATCTGAGGGAGAAAAAAATAGAATAGAATGGCAAATTCAGACAAACTCCAGGCGGTTCTTGTGTTGTGTTAACCAAGTGCAAAGCAAATACGTGGAGCTGATTTAGTGAGTTATTGGATATAGAAGGAAAACTTTTATTTACTTTAGCTTTTTTCTTGGTTGATAGTCAAATGGGTTTTGCTCTCTTATGATGTTTATCATCTTCCTGGCATCATTGGAGGTGTATGCATGTGTAAGTCGTAGGGCTGCGTTTGCGGCTGTTTGCTTGTTGTGTTGTTGATGAGCAGTGCGGACATGTGTTGTAAGGTGCGCAGTTATGAAAGGTTTCTCCACAGGTTGCCCAGGTAAAGTTCATTCGGCAGCTCGCTTGTTGTGGGCTTTCAGGTGACGATTGAGAGCAGATTTGTCTGAACAAGTCTTATAACAGCGGGTGCATTCGAATGGTTTCTCTCCGGTGTGAATGCTGCTATGTGTATTTAAGTTGTCTGAGCGGTCAAAAGTCTTGCCGCAGATGTCGCAATGATATTCTGTGCCCGCTTTTTCTCTTTTTATTCCACTCTTGGAGCACTGAACCTGTTGTCTGCATGTTGCTTCCACATGGTGTTTCAACTGAAATATGTGGGGGGTGTACTAGCAACTTGCACCAAACGGCATGATTAAGAATTCATAAAGACCATTATGTGTAGCAAAAGAAGTCTTTTTTTGAGTTAGGATACATTTCTATTTGCCAAAAACCACTTTTGAGATCCATCCAAGGTGGAAAATACACTTGTGTTAGCTAAAGAGTCTGGGGCATCAGCGTCGAAAGGCATTGGAAAGCTACCTACTTTAGTGACTTTATTAACTTTACGAAAATCAATACAAAATTTATGTGATCCATCCTTCTTGTTTACCATAGCAACTGGAGAGCTCCAAGGAGAGACAGACTCGAGTTATTCCTTTTTTCCACGAATTTCGTCCACCCAACGGTTGATTTATGGGAAATTACAGTCCACGTAGTAAATTCGTCCCCCCCCCCTCCCCCCAATTTGTTTGATATCCTCTTGGATCACTGGCGTTCTTAATGAAAAAAACGACAACGTAAATATTTTGGTTTGACACACATTCTGTATTATCTCATCAATGTAATAGATCGATCCATGGAAACATCTAAATCGTTTAGGGTTATTAAAATGGAACCAAGGTACATTACAACGATTTCAAATCTACACGACAAATAAAGACCCAGAGCCGATTTCTTCCTGCTAATTGAAGCCATATGTACACGGTAGATTGGCATATCACTCATTTATATTTAGATTATGTACATTCTCCAAACCTGTTGCAATGCAGATGTCTACTAGACATTTTCCTTTCTTATCAATTCTTTCGATGCCATAACTTAACTCCCACATAGTTTTACAGGTGGTGTGTGAGATGTCCCTGTGAATTTCTAATGGAGGCAGAGGTTCCATTAAAGAAAGGTCATCGAGGGTCTTCAACGTCACGATGGCACAGGGAATATCGTTAGTTTTTTCAAATGCAACAACCGCCTCTGCATGGAATGATTTGGAAAGTTTGTTCTTATCCGTATTGACGTCCAGATGATGTTTTGAAGCTTCGCTTGGATCTAGCATTGATTGCAAAGATTTAAGCTGGCATCATTCCGAAGTGACTGTCCATCTGGATAAATCTGAGGGAGAAAAAAATAGAATAGAATGGCAAATTCAGACAAACTCCAGGCGGTTCTTGTGTTGTGTTAACCAAGTGCAAAGCAAATACGTGGAGCTGATTTAGTGAGTTATTGGATATAGAAGGAAAACTTTTATTTACTTTAGCTTTTTTCTTGGTTGATAGTCAAATGGGTTTTGCTCTCTTATGATGTTTATCATCTTCCTGGCATCATTGGAGGTGTATGCATGTGTAAGTCGTAGGGCTGCGTTTGCGGCTGTTTGCTTGTTGTGTTTTTGATGAGCAGTGCGGACATGTGTTGTAAGGTGCGCAGTTATGAAAGGTTTCTCCACAGGTTGCCCAGGTAAAGTTCATTCGGCAGCTCGCTTGTTGTGGGCTTTCAGGTGACGATTGAGAGCAGATTTGTCTGAACAAGTCTTATAACAGCGGGTGCATTCGAATGGTTTCTCTCCGGTGTGAATGCTGCTATGTGTATTTAAGTTGTCTGAGCGGTCAAAAGTCTTGCCGCAGATGTCGCAATGATATTCTGTGCGGCGCTTTTTGGCTGCAGGTTCACCATCCCCGAATGGAATTTCCTACAATTAGTGAACATGACCTAGTCTTAGTGTAAAGCTAATCCAACAAGAATGTATCACTCTGATAAACTCTCTTCTTGTACAATGAGCGTCTCAACTATTGGGTTGTTGGTTTGGTTTGATGTTAAATCGACAGAATTAACTTGATTTAATTTGTACTCATCCACAACACAACTGACTTTCAGAGATCAGCGGGTGGGTACCGTTATAATGCATGTTAAACTATGTTGCTATATTCAGCTGCTTAGTGGAAATAACTTAAAGATGATCTGGTAAAAGACCTGTTTGAGTAGACAATTAAGCTGTCTATTTTCTTCAACTCGGTTTGATGATTGAATATAATAACATTGAGCAAATGCTTTGTTTTTATTTTGAACAAAAGAACTGAAGAAATTTCAATGTGGGTCATATCATCCGCAAAAACGAATTCACTTTCAGAGGAGATAACGTTTGATCAGTGAAAAGCGGAATCGATCGAGAATAAACTATTTACGCCTTGAAATCACATATAGCAAGCCAACTGTAACTTTTATATTCTTCTGACTCTTAAACGATGGAATTAATGATATTGTCTTTTTTTGGTGAGCCTAACAATGTAATTTTCAAAAGGTATACATTTTAAAAATTTTGATCGGAAATGGAACGTTTGCACTTAGCGTATTCTAAACCAGTGAAAATGAAAGATTACTTACGGTTTCCATAGGATCCCAAGTCGGTAATTCACTGGCTTCGCCATACCACTACAGGTAAATAAAAGATAATAACGTGAGGTTTAGCGCACAAAGAACACTGCGTTCAATGAAAGAAAAATAATTCTATGATCATGAAATGAAAAACTTACTTCGTCAAAGAAATAATCCCATGTATCTTGCGTTGATAACGGTGGCGACTCGTTATTCTAGATAAGAGAAGAAATCAGATTACTTTAGGTTTTAAAATCTCACTCATTTTAAAGAAATAGGTGGGCATTGAACGGGTAGGCTAGCAGATTCGTGTTGTTGTTTCATCACTAAACAATTTATTTATGTTGCGTATTTAAAAGGAAATGGAGTAAACCTTACCTTGTCTAGCGCCATACGGTCCATCTCATTTACGGCCTGTATTTCTTCAGCTGTAAACTGTAAAGCAAAGCAACATATTCGATGAGAAGTGTTTGACAACTGTCTACAAAAAAAGTTGAAGCAAATCGAGTTTGGGGTCTGGGGTCCTTTTGTTTCTTTAAAGAGGATAACAAAAGATACGTGATTTAGTTTAATAGGTCCGATGCAAATCTAACCCAAGTCGAGTCTATTAATATGTTGCGTGAAAACTCGGTTACAGAAAATTACTCAAGGTCGTTTAGGAAAAGCAAAACTTACGGAATCGCTCAGTAGATCGTTGACTTCAAAACCCGCGTTAACATCCCCTGGAATCTATAGTAAACGAGAAAGACTAAAGATCAATTTTCTATTTAAACTTAGAACCAACTCTGACAAAAGTATAAGTTACTTACGACATTCTCACGCTGATAAGCGTGGTAGGCTTCATCACTATCCGTGTCCTGATTGATTTCAGTCTGTGAGGTAGAAGGTTTTGTGACGAGTGCCAACGTGCATTGTTGTGTTTATTATTAAGATTAGGATTACGTAACGTGTCAACGCGAATATTTAATAAGCTGTATTTTTAAGTGACTTGTTGTTTGGTAGTCTTTTGCTATTTACATCTCAGTTGTCAGACGAGGAGGAATAAAAGTTGTATCGAGCTGCATTCCTTTCCTCTTCGTCTTTCTTCCTTCTCTCCTCCCACATCTCTACTTTTCGCTCCCTGGCCCTCAATTTTCTCCTTTTCGTCCTATTAAAAGTAATATCATCCTCGTTTCCCATCGCTTTCAACTGTCTTCTTCGCTCCTTCTTTTTCTCTTTCCTCTTCTTTCTTTTGAGCTTTACTTTCTCTTTCTTTGTTAATGACTCCTTTGCGTTTGATTGTTTGTCTTCTTCTTGTTCCAGTTGTTGGGGTCTTTGTGTCTGCGACCGTGGTTCCATTCTCTCATGTCCCGTACTCGAAGAAGCAGCCTCGTCCATGATGTTCAGTGATCAAAATGGGCTTTAAAGGCTTCACATGCCGATCGTAATAATTCTTTTGGCGCCATTTTTTTCCGGCCAACGCACGGACATAACCACTTAGTGGATAACTCGGTCATAAAAGAGACTCCGACATTGGCAGAAGTGTACGACATCGACGACCCATCAGGCGCTGCGCAGGACTGGTATCCATTCCCTCAGAAGGTGTATTTCGCCAGTCAATTAGAGCTTGAAATTCTGACACACCGGTTTCTTTGCATTTCTCAAACAGACATTTCACTGTCCGCACAGCAATGTAATGTAATGTAATGTAATGCACAAAGTGGTAAAGGACATGACCAGCACGAAATTCAAGTGAATAAAGACTAGAGCTTCCTGGTCTGCAGCTGCCCATGATGCATAAATCCTTTCTGAATGCAAACTGCGACACTCCAATTTGGAACTTTAAGATTGACTTCCAGTGATGACTGAAAAACATTTCTTGATGCTTTCAGCCATTGCTTTCCAATCAACTGACTGCTCCGGATAGAGGCTCTTGTAAACAGCAGATAGTGCATTCTGGTCTTAAACTTCAAGGCTCTGCACTTTGTAGTTTGATGGCAGCTTAAGGTGACTAAGGTCAGACCAGTCAGCTCTATTTACGGGAATGGCGGTAGTAGACATCAATCATTTCAATCAATCGTTTATTTTGACATGTTACGTCGAGGAGTTAGAAAACTCGTTAAAAATATGAACGTGTGACATGTTATTTAAAGAGCTGGCAGCTGATAGAAAGGAATTACTAATGGTCGGATTTGATGAAGAGTGATTGCACAAGTTGACGTCAAGCCTTCAAATTCAGTATTGTACTGCGTTGGCAGCTGAACACTGTCAAGGAATCGACAAAGTATCACCTTTCTCATTAACTTAAGTTCCAAAGACCTCTTTTTCGTAGAAATACTTCCCATGATACCACTGTCTCTCTCAAAACTGAAACACCAAAAACTATGAACTTGACCGTGGTCCATAATAATGTCCTTTGCGTGACAGTGAAGATGTATGTATGGGGTGATGGGTTTCAAGCAAGTCAGCTCTTTGTATATCTAAAGTTGTGACAGGAAAAAAAATGTCAGACAAAACATGGTACTAGTGATTATTATTCCAATGAAATGTCTTATTTAACCTGACATTTTCATCGCCAGCGCTATCCTACCATTTTTGCAGGTCTTACTTGCTCATAATCCGATTTTCTCTTCCTTTCTATTTCAAGTCACTTTTGCTTATTTTTCTCTTTTTGTTTCTTGTTGTCTAATAGCTGATCCTTCATCTCGAGTCTTTTGTGGCCCATCACTGGTATTAGAGTTTCTAGGCATCTCTCTGTGATGCACATTAATGCCTCCCCATCCACCTGGTTTTCTGTCAAGTGCTGAGTTATATCATACATGTGTCAAATTTTATATTGGTCCACATCTTCTTTGCGGCGCTTAAACAAACCATTCAACTCCAGGGTATCAGTTGTCTCCCCCTCAGGAATTCCAGGAATAATACTTGCTTCTTATGGCCTGGCTTTTCCTTAAACGCTTTGTCTGCCTCACCCTCTGTTCGATACAGCTACATGTTGGCTTGTTTTGAGGCATGTTTCATTACGTTGGCCATCCCGTTCATAATCTTTTTTGACTAAATATGCTTGTGTTGAAAGTTGAAAATTTAAAGAGAAAACTTAGTCACAATCTGATAGTATTGTATGGCATATCCAATCTAAATATGTGATCATGGCTGTGATATGAAACTGCAGAATATCCTGAGTTTATTTAAGACTTGACAAAAAATGAACATTTGGCAAAGCTTTAAGGGTATTGTCTTCCAACGTAAAAGCAAGACAGAGAGGGTCTATTGCCTTTACAAACCTGGCCACCCAACAAAATTCAAAACTCGACAATTTCGAACCACATCGCCGGCATTTTTTCAGAGGTAAACAAAAAAGTTTTGAATCAGTCAAACTGCATCAATCGGACGTGTGAGAAAGCTTTTAGCTCAGGTTCCTTCCTTGACTATGGAAATAAGATGATGGTGGTATCAGCGAGATTAAGATGAACTTTAATAAACTTCGTGCAAGACTTAACTTGTCTTAAGGGAAAAAAAATAGGGGAATAACCATGCAATATCTAAGAGTATGTGCGGAGAGTATGGTAAAATTTGCCCTAGGTAGAAGCTTGCCAAATCTGATGAGAAAAGGAAAATACATTATTTGGATAGAAAACTATTGTCCGTAATAGGGGTGATTACACGTTAACAAAGACGAATCAAGCAGAATTCCTGTTTAGGTGTCATGCAACAATGCCATAAAACAATTTCGTGAGAAGAGCGTGTAAAGTCTCGGCATTTTTTAAAGTTGATCAATAATAAGTGTATTTAAAATACAATAAAGTAAGCCACTTCACTAACCCTTAACGTAAACATAAGGTGTCAGCTGATTGAGGATTAAGGATCTCTGTTAAACTCCATATTGCATTTTTAAACGCTTTTCTATGTGGTTGAAACTGGTGAAACTGGTTGATTCATTCAAGTTCAAGTACAAACTAATTGGCTGGGTTAAACATGGCGAGGCTGGATTCTGATAAAACAGGGAACTCAGATTTCATTACCTACCGTCTTATAGTTATTTAACTTACCATTGTGCATACTTGATATTTCTTGTGTGATTGCATGGCTGAGGCATGCTCTTCACTTGGTTCATCACCATCACAGAAGTGGATAAAGAGCTCTCTTTGCTCTTGCAAGGCCTGGTAGAAACGTGGAACTGTGTTTCCGAATTTTTTTAGCTACCCTACAGTCTGATAGTTCTTGTTTAACGTGCCATTGTGCATACTTAATATTTCTTGTGTGATCGCATGGTTGAGGCATGCTCTTCACTTGGTTCATCACCATCACAGAAGTGGACAAAGAGCTCCCTTGCCTCTTGCAAGGCCTGATAGAAACATGGAACTGTGTTTGTTTGAGCAAATTTCCCACGTCTCTTCTCTTCTTCGATTTTTTTCGCTATCCGACGGCCAGAGAGATCTCCTATGCACTGTCTTGTCTAGCCCTTTCTTTCACTTTAGTATAGACCCCTCCCTTGGCCTCATCGGCTTCCTCGCGATTTTCCTCTTCTGCACTTTCTTGTTCTTCCTCCTCTATCTGACTTTCACTGTTGCTATCACTTTCTGGGACGAAGTTCTCTACCTCAAAATCTTCCATTAGTCCAAACGGATTAACTTGGTAAGAGAAGTTTTCAAAACTAGGAAGAGCATCCATTAAAAGCAGAGCTTAAACTTTTATTCCTCGTGCAAAAATCAAACGAGTAACGACCGAATCTGGTCAAGCTGTCAATCATCTTGCGCAAACCCTATTTGCTGAAATAGACAATAAAACTGGTTTTTAACCTGTTTGAAATCTGTTGGACGATGTCTCAGCTGCTCAGACATCCTTCCTAACTTTGCAGTGGATTTGGACTGAAATTGAAGACAACTTGAATGATAGTGCTGAATATGCAGATTCGGACTAAAACTCAGAGGTGATCTCATAAATATGACATTCAAACCACAAGTCCCTCATTTTCAGCTATTTTACAGTTAACAATGAGGCACTGGCATGCTCTCCATTATCCTCTAGAAGGAGATTACTTGACCCACTCAGGTAAGGTATGGCGCTTGGATTTGCCCCTTAAAGATGATGAAGGGCGTCATTCCCTCGTTGTTCTAGGCAACTTTCTTGGCATCATCGCCATTCTGTGAGGCAAAATAAGCGAAAAGAACACTTTCACTAAATATGTTTTATCAACTGCAGCATAATAAATGACAAAAAATGGACAGTATGAAAAGTTTTGTGTGTTCACCCAATTAAACAGCACTAAAACGATCCAGGTTGCAGGCTTGCCTTTGTGGTGTGGTAGTGGGGTTGGTTTTGCTGGATACTGATGTTTGTTTGGCAGCAGGGACTTGGCTGTTTGGCGAGGTAGTAGGGTTGGCTTTGTTGAATGCTGCTGTTTGTTTGGCAGCAAAGGCTTGGCTGTTTGGCGAGGTAGCAGGGGTGGCTTTGTTGGATACTGACATTTGATTGGTCATAGAGACTGTGTGGAGTACTTGTTGTGCTCATTTGACTTGATGCTGCTGTGGTTCTTTTGAGGGATTCTTTCCTTATTTGAGTACAAGGGATGTACATTGAAAGTGCTTTTCTCTTGCTATGTCGAGAATACCTGAAATTAACCATGTTAGGATGAGGAAAGTCAACTGGCAGACCTACAGAAATGTGCTGTGCCCGTTTGGCTACAAATACTCCACAGTCATCACTGTTCAGTTGCTTTGGTATGTTAGAGGAGGGAATTGCAAAATATTTCCAGTCATGCATGTCCCAGTTTCTTCCCATAATAGAAGCTGAAGGGGTAAAAAATGCCATTTTGCACCTGCACTATTATATAGGGAGTCCAAGTATATCGACATCT
Source organism: Porites cylindrica (assembly GCA_964035525.1). Lineage (NCBI taxonomy): Eukaryota > Metazoa > Cnidaria > Anthozoa > Scleractinia > Poritidae > Porites > Porites cylindrica. The sequence continues at coordinate 31,387,002 of OZ037782.1, read as the reverse complement.
TCTCTTTCATGCTCACAACAACCAGACACCAGTGCCTACTGTATTTAAATGGTGCGAGAATGATTTCTGAATCCTAGATGTTGGAATACAATTGGTGAAAGTTATATCTTTTGAACGTTTCTTTCGAAGATGTAATCATTCTTTGAAGAAGTCTGAGTCAAGGGTTCTGACCTTTTTGCTGACAGCTGTGGCCTCCTCTATAGGTAAGAAGATCTTATTAAGGACAAAGTTGTTCTCTTCTTTTCTTGTCCTGGCAAAGGTCTACATAGATCTTGCTCTTGCCAACCTTTTGTTCTGGGATGGTCTTGGATGGTATGACCCATCGTAGCAATAAGTTCAGCTTGCTCTTTTTCCGAGTCGCATACTGACATGCACTGTAGTCCAGGGCTTCCTTTTGCTGTTTTACAAACTGCTGCAGCTCGCACGTCAAAACATGGTTCTGTGATGTAAATGGATGGTGGAGTGGCTTGCTGGATTTGGATATTTTCCTTGCAAGGATTTTGCTTGCTGTCAGTTGCTGATTGAAAAGAACTCAGTCTTAAACCCTTGAACCCTTACTTTAACTGCGGGGGACAACAGCTGGCTGGTACTTCAAAAAGGTCTATGTTAACTTAGGCAAATTCAAGAAGCCAAGAAACTTTGATTTCCCTCGGACAATTATGTTTTGTGATGACCAGCCAGATAAAAGGGTAACTTGCAAGAAACGTCACCAGCCACAAAACATTGTATCATCTCCTAATCTGACTGGCCCAGTACGCTCTCATGGTCATCACTCCAGGTTCAAAGATTTGCACATTATATCCATGGCATAAATTTTGAATCTGCTACATTCTTCACTTACTGACTTTATCTAAATAATAACACTCACCATAAACTATCACGTTCATGAAATAACATGACAAAATGAATGACAAAATGGCAGATGTTTCCCTCTTTCTTAGCTAACATGCTTTTCAACTACAGCTTCATTTCTGGCAACTGCAAAGCATACCTTGATGACCTCTTAGATAGAAAGTCGTGCAATGTATGTTCCTTCAAAAACATAAATGCACCCTTTGCAGATCCAGGATATTCAAGATGGAATATGTAGTAAATACCATCTAAAAAACTACAGCCGTTGCAAAGCAATTTGCAGAAAGTTCCATAAAACTCTCTTATTGCTTTGCATAAGGAGGACCTGGTGGTGCTTTTGCTCTTACACCTTCAAAGGAGGTATCATCCTGTAGAAGAACACATCAAAAAAACAAATTTGCTAAGGTTTGTGCAAGTCATTGCTAGTTAAGGGCTTCAAAGTGTCCCTTTCATTGTACTTCCTTACTTTATTCTGTCCCCTCTCAGAAATACCATAAATTGAAAAGAGATTAACTGGCATTACTTCATTCACTTTTCATTATGAGTCACCCTGTGAAGGTGGATAACCTTAAACATTCACCTTGTTGCTTATTTGGAATCACTTCAGCTTCCTTCATCCTTGATATAACTTGCAAGCAAGAGCTCTCTAGAGAGCTTGCTTGCAGGCTAGCTTTCCACTCACCCCAAGCATGAAGGCATCATGTCGGCGACCCTCTATAGGACCAAACATATGGGCTATCATGCCATTTGGGGCTTGAACAGACTAAAGAGTAAATGAAACAAATATTTGTAAATGAAGTATAAAGTTGTATGACAATATCCTATATATCTTTCCTGACTGAAGTTAAGTTCCTTTTGCTTGGCCTGAGGAACTTGGTTTGGAAGTAGTGAATTTCAGATTTTACCAAACAACCTTTATTGAATTAGATCTTATACCCTCCTTTGGTATCTAGCCTCCTTTACAGATCTTTAAAGAGTACAACAAGAGAAGCTCTTTATTTTATTTATTTCTTGCAGATTCACTCCAATAAATTACAAATACCAGGGTTGCCCCCACTAATGAAGATGTATAAACAGTATATACAAGTCTAAAAATAATGTGTTCTAATTATCCTTGATAAGGATAGTATTAGATAGGTTTCTTATGGTGAAAGGGAACCCAACTCCCTCTCCTGCATTACTTGCCTGGAGTGCCTTCACAGGAGACTCCTTTGCTGTGATATTTTTGTCAAGGCAAGGAAGTTTGCTTTCTTTCGTTTAACACCTTGGAATTTTAATACCTAGAATTTTAATACCTTGAAATTTTAATACCTGGAATTTTAAGCAGTGTGTTCTCTTATGACCACTGAACATAATTCTTTGATTGCGGACAGGACGGGCTATTGGTCGGGGGGTCCCATTGATAAAACCCCAACACCCAGTAAGAGGAGCTCCTTTTTCATGGACAGCCTCAGCAAAAGCTTCAGGGTCAAGCCAAACCAGGTCAAGACTATCTAAGAGGTGGTGGAATCTGTCATAGATATCATCCATAATCTGAAATCCATGGAAAGTAGTACAGCAGTGTGCTTGTGTTTGTTTTCTTGTATTTTTTTTCCTTTTTTATGACGTGGGTTGTTTGGAACCACATGTGGGACAATCATTTTAATTACTCTAATTGCAAAGAGAGTGGGCAGCACAGTTGGCGCAGTGGTGAGAGCACTCGCCTTCCACCAATGTGGCCTGGGTTCAATTCCCGGACTCGGCGTCATAAGTGGGCTGAGTTTGTTGATTCTCCTTTCTGCTCCGAGAGGTTTTTCTCTGGGTACTCCGCTTTTCCCCTCTCCCAAAAACCAAAATTTGATTTGATTTGATTTGTAATCAGGGATTTGATAATTAGATTTGTAATTTGTAATTTGAATAATTATTGTGATGTGCAGATGATTTTATCATATTGATATCTGCGCAACTTAAGTGAATAAATATTATCATTATTATTAAAGAGTTATTCCAGTGAATAGGATGAGTTAAATTTTTCCCTCAACTTGACTTCGTAGTCTAAAACAAGCAAAACTGAAGCAAACAACACAAAATGTACTGTAAGACTCTCTACACCCCTAGTCAAATTCAAGAATGGTAATATGAAAGGGGAATACAGGCAACTTCTACAGGGAAGACGAATGGACAGAGCAACAATTTTGTCTTGTTAAATATCAAGCTCAGTTCTGATACTGTTCGCCCGAAAACAGGCACCAGATCACTCCATCAATTAGGATACGCCAATCTTCTTAAAAGAATCATCAGTGCCTCCATCCCAGTAGCAATAGTCCCTTGACTACAAATGTAATTGGCTGGCAGTTATAACGCGTCCCGGGGTCTTTCCATATCTACTTTTGAAAATCTGAGATTGAGGGTGAGGATTTTTATATATATATACAACTTGCTGAAGTCAAGTTTACAAGCAGAAAACTTGGCCGTTCAAGAAAAGACAAAAGGCAAAGAATTTGTACCTAAACATGGCCTCACACTGAACATCAGGTATATCCTGGAGATTAATACGGGGGTAGTTTGCATCGTTTTGTTGTGGAAACATGAATTCCAGCAACAGTTCATCCAAGTCGTCTTCACTGCTACTTGAGTCATCACTGCTGTCTTGCCACAGCATCACATCTACGATATCATCAAAGTTTTTCCTGGTGGACACAATTTTTAATCCCAAGACTTTGTTTTCCAATGCATAAAACCTGATAAAACTTAGTAATAAAATCACATTTGTCGAAAAATGTTTTAAGTTCTGACAAATAAATAGAAACTAACCTTGCAGCTGCCGCCATTTTGGATTATATTACCCAGAATCCACCTCTTTAATCCACCGCCAATCTAAATCGAATTATGTTTGAACGTCGAACCGCAAACGGGTAACCGCAAACCGCGGTTAGAGGTTCGCGGTAAACTCGGATCTAAAACTCTCTATTATGTTAATCTTTCGTAGTGCATACAAAGTTGTTTTCCGTTTCCATGGCAACCGTTTCAAACAAATGCATTTTGGAGGGTTTTTTGCACTGATATGAAGTCCGATGGTTCGTTTGTTCTTGTAGTCCCAAGACCATCCCTGTTCAATGTTTCCAAACTTGTAAGGCCTGGCTGCATAGCACGGTGTTATTTCGCTCTTTGTATTGACTCCACGTGAATCTCTCGCATAACGCGATGCCAAAAGGAGGAAAAATCGGACGAAAACAGTCCGTACTGAAAAAGAATTGTCAAAAAAAGAAATCAAAATTCAAGGGAGTCCAAAAACAAAAGAAAGTGCCCATGGAACTGGCGAGAAACGCTGCTACTGAAATCACGTTTGTCGGTGAAGATGATGTTGTGAGTGAACAGATTCCACCGCCTGCTGCTTCGGCTTCGTTGAGAAAAATTGGTGCTGAATACACAGAAAGCTCTTCGGATGAAAGTATAGATCCAAAAGGTGAGATACCAGAAGGATACCGTCTTGTGTCCATGGGTAGTCTCAAAGAATTTGCAAGAAGGATTCATTCAAATTCGCAATGTGCTTCCGGTGAGATCATCATTTTCAGTTATTTTTACTTTCGCAATTCTCATAGTATATATTATAAAATGTGCTTCTGTTGTTGCTGTTCTCGTCCGGCGTCGTCATCACTTAGTTATTTTCTTTATTTTTGTTGTTGTAGGCCATCTAGAACTTCGAGAAGTGAGTACAGGCCGATTTGGCCTCAGCAGCAGCATATATGCTATTTGTGATGACTGCGGTCTGACGGAATTTCTGGGTACTGGTGAGAATAATTCCTTAGACAATGGCCCCAGAACTGTGCAAGGGAAGGATGTAAATCGCCGAGTGGTTTATGCTGCCAGTGAAATGGGGATTGGCAGAGAAGATATTTCCAAGTTTTGTGAGATATTGAATATGCCTTTTTCCATGAGCAAAGATACCTGGCAGTCATGAGGATGCCTTGCTTCAAGCATATACTGAAGTTGTCCAGGTGGAACTGGAGAAAAACAGGAAAGAGGCAAGGAAGCTGGCAATGGCAGACGAAGGGATTAGTGAAGAAGATGAAGACACTGTGGTTGACATTCCAATCAGTCTTGATGGTACATGGTCCAAGAGAGGATACACTGCCAACCATGGAATTGTTTGAGAAGCATTTGCGACCCATTTATGAGAGGCTTAGTGATCCTGCTCTTCTCGCACGTCGTCTTCCAGGCTTTACCCAAAATGCAAATGAGTCTGTGAATTCATTAGTGTGGATTAGGTGCCCAAAGCACAAATGGCATGAAAGAAAACGGATTAAGCTGGCAACAGCATCAGCTACTTTACACTTCAGTGCAGGGGCAACTGCAATGCACTAAGTGATGGTAAGAGCTGGGTTAGCTGTTGGGGCTCACACCAGAAAGGGAAGAAGCAGAAGAGACTCTGGGCGAATTAAAAAGGCTGAAAAAAGGATCCAGGATCGGCATAAAAAATACAGAGTTGCTCGCAGACGAGCAAAGCAAAGAGACGAGGAACAACGACGACAAAAGGAGGGCACACAGTGCCGGTGCTTTCAATGAACTGACTGTTGCCACAGAACCAGCAAGAAAGAGAAAAAAGAGATAGAAATCGTGATTTATGTCTAGAAAATGATGTGGTGATACTGCAATGAGGCTACTTTTGCTACTTTACTAGTGGCAGCTTCCTTTAGTGAATGTTACACTGCTGATTTTGCTTTCCAAATTTTAAGCTGCATTTTTCTCAAAAAGGCATTTTCGCGGAGTTTTTTTATGCCCCATTTAGATTTTTATTCTTTGGTTTTATCCGTTTTCTACCAAATTTGGCTCAGTTACTTATGAAAGGCTGTTCTACAAACCTGTTGAGGTTGTTTTATTTTTGATGAATACAGTTGATGTAATTCCAGGTTGAAATTTTTACAAAATTATGCCATTGCTATGGCAACACTATTTGCTGAAAACCGAAATCTCTCCATAGGTTTGTAGGGGAGTCTGTGTAGTGTTATTGTGAGAAATATCATGGTTACTTTGTAAATAGAAAAGAAAAAAGTATGGGGGCATGAAATTGGTGGAAAAAAGCCTCCATGAAGAACTTGGTTAATAATTAACCATAAATTTGCTTATCATGGGATGTAAACCATATGCCACATTAGACTGTGGGCTGGTCTATTTGCATGAAAAATTCTATGAAGATACATAAAATAGCTGGAGTTTTATGTGCTTTCCAATCTGTGACAAATTTGGGCTCAAAATGTAACCAGACTCCCCCCTTAAGGTAACCATTTAAGAACCGAAAGGATAGCTTTTGAAACTCTCGAAGGGTGTAAGCGAGCAAGCGCGGGAGGAGAAAACGTGAGGCGTGAAACAGCACCTACCACGCAAGCAATTATTATAGTTAACTATGTGGGTCGTTTTAAAGAAAACAGTAAGGGGTTACTTAAATACTACGCTTCAAGTTCTAATCAAAATACAACGCTAGCTAAGCTAACAGTCTCAAATAGTCTTTTATGTCACCAGAAGCCCAAGAAAATTTCATTGTCAGGGATTGGTTAGTCTGCTACACAGCCGTTTTTAGTGTCGTCGCGCAACGCTCCTCCCCACAAACGGCTGCTGAAAACCGAACCACATTCCTTTCCCGCGGTTAGCCAATTAGAATTCAGTTCCCATGTTCTGGAAAGTGTTCGCGCCAGAAGTTTCATCCAATCAGAGCCTTGCTTTTATCGGTACCCTAAATGTGAACAAAGCAAAGTAAAATGGCCGCGCTACAGGAAGCATTCATTCGAGTGGCTTCCTTATTTAAGATTTTGGAACTAAATGCGCATCAGAAGCGGGCAAGTCAAGCAATTGTTGCAAGCTGTCCCGTTCGTGTTTGACCATGTAAACAAGAGTGCAGGTCACATTGTTGTAGTTGTGTCGCCATTGGTAAGCCTCATGGACGATCAGGTTAAAATTCTAACAGATCTTGGATTGTCTGCAATAAGTATCAGTTCACAAGAGGAGTTAGACGTTACAAAGATTGAGAAGGGAGAATATTCTATTGTCTTCGGCTCACCTGGGGCATGGCTAATGAATGGTCGCTGGCGAAGAATGTTAGACAACCATGTCTATTCGAATAAGCTCTGCGCCGTGGCAATTGATGAAGCTCATGTCCTAAGGCAGTGGTAAGTTTGGGTGTTAGCCTTCTAGATTCTCTGTCAGCTTAAAGAATAGTTTCTCTGCTGCGATCAAAGTTCACTGTTATCAGACATACGTTTAAGTATTTTCTCGATTTTCGCATGTAACTTGCTCGTTGAAACTATCTTAATGTGTTATTAAATATCATATTAGATAGGGAGTGTCTGCCAGAGACCAATTTTAACTGCATTTGCTATTTTTGTACGAGCATCTCTCGTTAAATTATGTTAAACCTTTACGGTCAGATCAGTGGGAATATTCAAGATTTTCTCTCTCTTGTGATGACAGGGGGATATCCCAAGACAGTAAAAAAGCAGCTTTTCGCGAGTGTTATGCCCATCTTCATTACTGAATGAACTGAGGAGGGTGCTAACGATAATGTTTTTCTCCATTTTAGGACATAATTACGGGCAACAAATTCTACTCAACCAACCGAGGTGATTTAGACATCTCTTTTCCGACCATAGTTTACACTGGGACTCAAACCCTTCACCCTGTCTGCCCCAAAGAGGTCACTGACATCAGTATAGTAACACTCATCGCTTCCCAGTCCGTGTGTGAGGATATGCTGAAGTCCCTTGGAAAAGGAAAATACAAGGCTGTCACCTGCTCTGTCGGTACTTACACAAGAACTTCAGTCGATACATTGCTAAATATCCACAAGCTAAGAGACATTTCACAAGGGGTAAAACGAGAGTTGAAATGGCTGAACATCACACCACCCCTTCCTAACAGTCAGTGTGTACAACGGGGATTCCTGGAGAGTTTGAAGAAGCTCTTATTTGAAAATAAGAATGATCGAGTTGTCATTGCTCACCTGCAACAACTGCCATAACATTGCCACAACACAAGGTTTCATAGATCTCCTCAATGCCAATGACTTTACCATGGAAACTGCAGCATTTATTCTCAACGATTTACTGCAATTAAACCAAACAGATAAACTAAAATATGCACGTACCGTTAGGCACGGTAGGGCCATCAACTACATCATCTTTGTCATTAATTTTGCAAGTAACATTAAACATGTGTCGCGACACCTAACAACCCTGAATGCCACTGGTCCCTGCTATACATAGATGCAGTGGCAAACAAATGGTTTTACTGCGACTTCCTTGGCTGGGTACCTCCAACTGACCTGAACTCTAAAGTTGAGTTCATCCTCAACTTATTTTCAGAAGAGTTTACCTTTTTCAGAAAACCAGCACACGGGAGATTTCTTGCACACAAGCTACAAGGCAACAGCGCTGTTGCCCACAAATGCATAGACGCCTGTTTCCAAAACATCCCCTTGCAGTCCTGTGGTAGCATTTGTGGCGTAATTGTTGTTGCCATGGGGGCCATAAGCTGCATTAATTCCACCTTGTGGAGATCTGGCTTTCTTGGAATCAAAAGTTCTTTTCCTGTAGAAATTTCATGGATAAAGAATCCTACATTGCACTCCTGCTACTTGCGAAGAGTCCTGATCCACTGGATAACTGCACAAGATATTGATCTCCAATTGCTTGGGATCAAGCCCTTCGTACCAGAAAGTCAGTGCAATAGAAATCGACTCTCCTCGAGTACATATGAGCAACCTGTGCTAAAAACTTCAGATATCGATGGTCGATCTAACTCAAGAATCATCACAGGATAGAGAGGAGGTGGCAGATCAGGACCTAGCAAAGCAAACAGAAGAGAAGGAACCAGCTCATGAGGCAGATCGGAAAGCAGGTGAGGCGGCACCCTGTGAAGTAGAAGAGAAGGCAGTGCAAGGAGCAGGTCAAGAGGCAGATGGGGAAGTAGCCGAGGTGGCATCACGCCGAGGTGGCATCATCGTGTGAACCAACAGAGGATACAGTGCAAGCAGAACCAGCTCAGCAGACAGACCTGGAAGCAGCCGAGACAGCACCCTGTGAACTTACAGAGCTGACAGGGCAAGAGCCAGCTCAGGAAGTAGATCGGCAAACAGTTGAGGTGGCTCCAAGCGAACTAGGGAGATTTGGAAGCAGCACAGGTGACACCCTGTGAACAAGCAGAGGAGGCAGTGCATGGATCAGCACATGGGGTAGGTGGGTAACAGCACAGCAAGAAGGTAAGAGACTTGCAGAGGCACGTCAGGATGCAGCAAAGCAGGAACTAGTTGATAGGACAGATGAGGAGCCAAAATCAGGGGAACACTGTCCAATAGAAAAGGAGGCATTATCGGAACCCAGACAGGATGCAGATTGGAAAGCAGCAGGGGAACAAGGGCAGGAAGGCCATGGAAGACCAGCGAAGGAGACAGATCACGCACCTTTTCAGGAGGCAGAGCAAGGAAGATGCGATAAAGCAACAACGACAGTAGCTCCGAATGGTTTCCAGTGTCCCTACTGTAACCTGACCACTTCTGTCAAGTCAAATCTAAGGCGGCACATAAGGCGGAAACATAGAAATCAGATGCACGACCCTAGTACCCAGGGGTGTGGAAAGTGTCTGTGCCTACAATGTCAGTTCAAGTGCCATAGAATTTCAGACCTAAGGCAGCATCTCTGCAAAACCCACGAAGTCGTTTTTAAAACGGAGACACGCACATTCTCCACTTTTGCTGGTAAGGACAATACGTAAACTAGTAAAAGCAAACCGAAAGTACTGCCGTTGATATAGAATTTTAACTTTCATCACACTCATACCGTAAGGTAATCAAGATCAGGTACACTATAACCATTCCTTTCACACACTCTAAGGATATCCATACGTTTTAGTGCTCTTTCCATCAAACCATCAAAATGCAAGTAAGTAAATAAGTCCACGGTCGTACAGATTCATCAGGCACGAAATACAAAAATTTAAAAAACCTTAAATACATTTACTGGGTTTTGCTAAATAGAATATTAGAATTATTCAATCAAGTATATACGAAAAAAAGCCTGTTTTCCATGAATGCCGTGCCTTACTTGATATTATAATAGCTGTGCAAAAGTGACTTGAGATTACTTTGGGATTCTGCTTGCCTTAAAGTTTCAGAAGGACTATTCCACAGAACAGCGCCACTGTAGCGAAAACTATTACGGAGATAATTAGTGCGTGGCTGTGGAATAGTTAATTTATTTACAGAATCTCGAAAAGTGTATGAAGTGGTTTTGGATCGAGCAATAAATTTCGAATTTAGGTACTCAGGAGCAAGGCCATTAAGGAATTTAAAAACCGTTAAGGCGTTTTGGATATCATGCTAAGTACTAAGATTTTTCCAATTTAATTTGTAACAGCTGTGATGCATCTGCATCATAGCTTGAGAAAGTTAGAGCTCGCTCTGCACGATTTTGGAGTTTTTGAAGTTTGTCTGCTAGTTTTATGCCACAGCTTCCCCAAACAACATTGCAATAGTCGAAATGCGGCTGAATCAAGGCTTTGTAGATAAGATGCAGTGTTGCTGGAGGAACAAATTGCCTGACCCGTTTGATAGCTGCAATACCAGAGGCAATTTTGTTTAGCCAACTTCTTGATATGACTGCCCCAGGTAAGGTTTGCATCAGTGAGTACACCTAGAGATTTTGATGTTGATACTTGATTTACGGGAGTGCCACTGATGCTCCGAACGGGAGAGGCAGGCGTTTAGCTTTTGTCTCGAGCCGATTAGCATAAATTCATTTTTAGTCATGTTAAGTGTCAGTTTGTTAGCAATCAGCCATTTGCTGATATTTAGCAAGTCTTCATTCAAACAGGACTGAATGATATTCAAATCTTTATCAGCGTAGGTAATATGCGTGTCATCGGCATACATTCTAGGATAGGAGTTAGTTAAGCAATTTGGTAAGTCGTTTATGTATAGCAAAAACAATAGAGGACCCAATTTAGTCCCTTGAGGGATATCACATTGGAGAGGGCAGGTTTTGGAAAGTGAACTACTAACAGAACATATTTGAGTTCGGTTTTCTAAGTATGATTTAAACCAATTGTAAGCATTTTTTGAATTCCGTAGGTACTTAATTTAGACAGTAATATCGTGCAGTCTACTGTATCAAAGGCCTTTTTAAAAACTAAAAATACTACAGCAGCTAAATAAGACGCAAGGGGGCTTTTATGAAACAAGGTTACAACCGGGAAGCTGCAGGACTATGATCACATAATGCAGAAACAAGTGGCCGCTGGAATTATGGAACCTGCACCCCCTCATCAAACGGGCAAGGTAGTGCACTACATTCCCCACCAGGCAGTCATTCGAGAGTAAGCAAAAACGACCAAGATGAGAATTGTCTACGGTTGTTCACCAAGGGCCAACACCCAGACCCCCTCTCTCAATGATTGTTTGGAGACCACCACTACAGCTGCTCCTATTTGACATTCTTCTCTGGAACCGGATGCGGAAACACTGTGTTACCGGAGACATTCAGAAAGCATTTCTCCAAATTCGGGTACACAAACAAAACAGAGACGCACAGCAGGTCCTATGGTACGACAACCTAACGGACAGAAACAAAGCAGAGTACCGTTTCATGTGAGTGATATTTGGAGCCACGTCGAGCCTGTACATCTTTGGGGCGACTGCAGAAGCTCATCAAGGTTATGACAGAGAGTTCAAGGCGGTAGCGCAAGTGCTTTTAGAAGACACCTACGTTGATGACATTCAGGGGGGGAGGCGATGTGGAAGAAGGCGCGGCTACATTTAAAGAAGAGGCTTCCAATATAATGTCAGAGGGCAGTTTCGCCCTACACAAATGGCACAGTAACGTGGAACTATTAAATTCAGTTGAGAAAGTGACAGAAGGAGAACAGACATGCCAAGAGTCAGGTAGGAAACAGAGGAAACGAGGAGCACGACACGCTGAGTATTGACTTGAAAACTTGCTTAAAGGTGGACAAGCCTCTAACAAAGAGGAAAATGATCTCAGTCATTAACAGCATTTATGACGTACTAGGATGGAGCTCTCCAGTCACTATCACTGCCACAAGAAAGAACATACTCAGGGTTGTCATTAAGAGCCGGGGGGCGAGGATTTTCCCCGGCAACTAAGAGAGTGGCCCCCGGCTACTTTTATTGGAAAATAGAAGAAAATTAGAACCAAAAGAAATCCCTAGCCGTTTGATTCCCCGCCTACTTGTTGTATTTACCCGGCAACTTGAAATCTTAGTGACAACCCTGATACTTGAAGATTAGAGGCACCAGCCAAGTGTAAGAAGTTGTTTCCAATTGAAGTCGCAGGAATAAATGAGGACTAGAAATTTTCTACTGCTCTGGGTCCTAACTTAATTCTACTTTCATCTGCAAAGTGGAAAGTCATTGTTAAGAAAAAAGATGCAGCCGTTCCAATTGTGACCAAGAGCACCATTAAAGATTATCAAAAAGCTAAGTATGCTAGGGGAAAGGGTGGTACAGAGAGGTCTGCTGATTATTCTTTTCGAGAAGAATAATGTCTGTAAAAGCTGCAGAGTCAAACGAACATTCACCTTCGATCTGATCTAGTGGTTGTTAGAGTTTTTTACCGTTCATTCATCTGCCAGCGAGTCAATTTTTATTGCTTTACAGTATCATTGTGGCCTCTAGAAGGTGTATTAAAAAGCTTTCGTATTGATTTAACGTTGTGAATCTTGGATATTTTCGTGTGCTTTTTAAACCTGCTGTGTGAAAATTTAGCAAAGTGCAGCGAAGCAAATTCGTTTTGTGTCGCCTGTCGATCCACACAGACAAACAAGTTTTTTACCGCCACAGAGCGTATGTTCAGCTATCTGCCGGTTAGTAAATTTGTATTGTTTTGTAGTGTCATTTTGACCTCTAGATCGTAGAAGGTGTATTAAAGAGCTTTAGTATTGATTTAATGTTGAAAGTTATCGTGTGATTTTCAAACCAGCTGTGACCCACTTCAGTCAAGTTCACAACTTGTCAGTTTATCAAATATCGGCAGTTTTGCCACAGTCCAACCTTTGACTCAAATATTGGCACAGTTTTGCCACAGTTAAAACTTTAAACCATTCTGTTCTCCACGAAACAAGTCAATTGAATGAATACAACCTTCCAAGGCAGGCTGAGTGCTTTATAGAGAGTGTGTCTGAGGATTCATGGAAAAGTTATTTACAATTAATGGCCACACCAGAGAGCTTTTGTGTGTTGTTGTTCTTGCTATTTCTTTTTTTTTTTTGCAATTGTGATAATAAACAAAGCAATTTCATTAATTTTTGACTTGATGAATTTCCTTCACAGTGCTTTCAAATCCATTATTATTTAAGGACTTTAACCATACTTTACCTTGGATGGCAGAGCCTGTGTGTGTACAGAAAACACATTTTACCAACTCTTTTGAGCTCCAATTAACGATGTTATACCTTTCTGTCTTAGGAAAAAGATGTCTTCGAGCCCTTCAAAACGAAAAGGTACTGTACTCAATCAGTAAGTCTGATTTTCTTTAGCAATAAAATCAAAGCACTCAGTGGTTTTCCGCATGCATTGTGATCCCACTTTTTTCTTTTCCCTCCGACTCCAACTGTCTACTTCTTGGTTCCAAGCAGAATCACAGTGTCTTTTTTCCCTAAATCAAAAGTGCTCAGCTTTCTGGCTGCAATTCCCGACAATCACCCGAAGAAAGCAGTACTTGAAGTGGACCCTCAAAGACAAGCTGGATTCTATGTTAACTGTGTAACAGAGTGGAACAAGTGATGGCAGGAAGGAACTCAAAACAGCTGGTGCATTATTCACAAAGAAAGGAGGGGACAAGAGATGCGCATTTTGCCTTGGAGGCCACCTCCCAGTGGATTGCAAGAAAGTGCAAGACATAGGAGAATGTAAGAAACTTTCACTTAACTACGGTAGATGTTTCAGTTGTATCGAAAAGATCCATCGCAGCCATCACTGCAGCATAACAGTAGAGTGTAAAGTGTGTAATGGGCAAGATAGTTGCCCATTGGGCAAGTGAATTTAAAAGTTTCTATCCGCGGAAGAAAATCTGCTGGTCCCTGACGACTGGACAGAGCCTCTTTGTGGCAGTCGGGTTCCAGCACAGGAGGTTTATGTCGAGCCGGAAATCTCATGCATAAGCAAAGAGTATCTTTATATAAAACAATTCTTCATTGGGGTGTTAACAGTGTTAAAAAAATCAATTGTGGCAGCATCTGGCCTGTTGCAAGGTGTCTTCCAGACAAAAAGAACGTGAAGAAATGTATACTTTTCTCTCGGAGTAATTCTAGTAATTTTGTCAAATACTTATTTACGTTGATTTTATACATAGAAGCAGGCACAAGCAAAAGACACAGAGGGGCAGCACAGTGACAAACGTGGGAAACGTGGTCATTACCGCAGAGAACGTCCCCACCAACCACCGAAAAGAAAAAGAGCAACTTTTTATCAGGTTCGTGCTGTTGTTTCTTAAAATATATAGAAAAATAAAAAGAGTAACTACCTATGCCTTTGAATGAGTAATTGCCTGGCAACAATGAGTTCACTTGGTGAGTGAATGATACCCCCGACATAGGTGACGATATAGTGATCACGTGATTACTATATCTTCATCTATAATCTGGGTAATACCGCTATAGAGAGCGGGGGGACCAGGAAACCTTCTCGAAATCGAAATAAAATAAAATAATTTTATAGAAAGTGTGTTGTCCTTTTTTTTATTTAGGAGGAACACAAAACAATCTGAAAAATTTTGTCCTGCAATGATAGAACGAGAGCTGACATTGGAGGATCAAAAAGTAAAGTCGCTAAGTATGAGCTGATGATAAGCCAAGCTAGCTAGCAACGTAAATCTTGAATTGGGGAGGTGGGTGAGGGACTTCTTAGCGACAGTCAGATAAGAATTTGTGCCAGCTAGTGCACGGACTGTTTTCATGAGAACTTGGCGTATGCTTCCCAATCGGCGGACTTAAATTCTTGTTATGGTAATGAAATAGCTCAATTTCTGAAGGAGAAAAGAAATAAAAGAATACACAAAACATGTTGCTTGATGAATGTTTTTGAGTAGGATCTGCAAGAAAAACATCTCTTCATATCCTGAAAGCGTGCCGGGAGATAGGCCAAAGTTTAGAACCAGGTCTATGAGTAGGTTGAGGACTTAGAAATGTTATGAAAAGTGTAACACTTATTGAATTCGACTTTCCTATGATGTCCGAGGCTGTTATCCATCTCACCCTTGATATGCATAATTCTTCACATCACACGAAGCTTCATTCAATAACTGCTAAGTATTTTAATCTTTTTTTTAATGTTTCGCTGTACGTAACCTTATGATAGGAGTAAAATAGAACACACTGTGACAGGGGAAGTTAGCTTTTATACCCGTTATTAGGGAGCTTAGGCATCGACGACGAAAGACAAGACGACGACGGGCGGAAGTAAATTCGCGATGTTTAAATGAATTGCGCATGTCAGTCCCAGTCAAGCCGCCGTCGTGCATACGTCAACGACAGAATTTTGAGAGAGTTGGCGCCCTCCCGAAAACGTGAGTAATTTAACCTGTTTAAACTCACGAAAACTTGGTGTCTACCCTGGATTTATTTTGTATGAATTATTTGATTGCTTATTGGTTGATAAAGCCTGTTTTTATCGGATTTTGTTACTTCTAACTTATTCTGAGGAAATTCAACATGTCTTCTTTGCAAGACATTACGAAGAAAGGGTAAGTATCAGGGCTTTTTAGATGCCATTCCTCGGTACTTTGCCAATAACTTACATCAGCTATTGGTGAAGCAAATTGTTGCTCAAGGTTGTTAAAAATTTGATTCTTACGTTCTATTTTTGTATCATCGAACAGGAACAAATATTTTCAGTGGTAAACAGAGCACGATGTCATCATCTGTCGTGAAGTTCTTGTCTCGGAACCGTTTAACTTCAAACCGAAGAGCCCAGAAAGGGGAAAGGTTTGGGAAGTTACTGCCCAGCGGCTGAATGCCATTGACCAGAGCTGTCCGTCACAGGTACTTTCTCTTGACTACAAAGCAAGCCCAAAACTTGAGGGACCAGGAGAAAGCATCAGGAATTCATGTGGAAATATCAGAACTGGATACTTTGCTTGAAGAAATTTTAGAGAGAGAAAAGGATGGTAAAGCTAAAATTGAGTCGCAGGATCTTGACAAAAATAAAAAGGCAGGAAAGGAAAAGGCAACAGCAGAAGAAGCCAGGAAACAAGCAATGGAAAGAATGGCTGATATTAAAAAAAGGGAGAATGATGAATCGGATAGTGGCAATGGAAGGAAGAAGGTAAGAAGAAGCACAAGTGATACAATTGATTTTCTAACGGAAAAATCAGCAAAGATCATGATTTGAAAGAAAAGGAAATTGAACTGAGGAAAAGGGAATTGGAACTTGCTGCAGATAAACACACTCAAGCTGCCCAGCAACAAAACCGTATGATGCGTGCTTTCATGAGTCAAATGCAGGAGCAACAACAAAGCTTGCAAGCAATGCTTATTACACAGCAGCAACAGCAGAACAAAATCTTGATGGCTTTAATGGAGAATAAGAAAAAGGAATGATTGTTCCAGTGTAACACCTGTTAATGGCACCATCAAAGGATGTTGAGTTCTTATAGTTTGTGAATATGTTATGTTTGAATTGTAAAGCCTGGCAGGCACAAAAAGGGGAGAGCAAGGGGGGATGTAAAAGAAAAAAGGGAGAGGCACACCTGGTACAAGAACCCATTTTTTGCATTGTGCCTAACAAATTTTTTGTGGTCTGATTACATTGACGGTCAATTAACTGTCAACACATTCACCAATAAGAACAAGGTTTTGCACACACCTTGGTTATTTTATTTTTGTTTACCAAAAATCGATGAATACTGCAAAATCCCAATGACAAGCCCTATAGGCCTATACAATGTTTTATAAACAGGGCTGGGTGGGGGTGTTGGAAATCTGACCTCGGAATAATTATGACTTGCTGTGAAAATGTTAATTATGGGTTTCAGCAAATCAGGATTTTTCGACTGCAGAAATGAACAGGAGGTAGTTCTTATGGCAGGTGTACCTTTCCTCTCCTTATCTGCTCTTCCTTTTCCTTGCTCTCCCACTTTCATTTCGACACCTGTTTTGCAGGCTTCAAGAAAAGGTAAAACTACATAGTTTAAATCAAAGAAGTCAAAGGCACAAGGTGAGAAGAAGCAAGCAAAACAGACAGGGGCCACAGAATCAGAATGTTGTGCTACTTGCCAAAAAGAATAACCCTCTGGTTTTGTAGATGACTCAGTCAACTGGATTTGTTGTGACAGTTGTGCCAGTTGTAACCACATGATTTGCCTAGGGTTAAGTGGTGACCACGTTTACAACACTGGCAATGTTCAGGCTGTGTTGAATCCTGGGAGTGACTTGTCTGTCTAAATACTGCAATCAGAACAGCTTTGGCCGAGTTAGATTTCTTCACAACAGAGACATTAAATTCGTTTTCTTTACTACTTTTTTTGGCGTGATGTAGATCACACGTCACGTCTAAAAAAGGACGTAGGTTAAATTTAATCAAGTTTGTGAGGTTCCTATTAAGTCTGGGACACTTTTTATATCAACAATAGTGATCTATCATCAGTTTAAATTCATTCGTATTGTTACTTTTATGGAAGTGGTGTATATGTAGATCACACATAATGTTTTCTGATAATGAAAAGTCCAGTTGTCTCTTGAAATCAAGTTTGAGAAATTCACAGTTGAAGTCTCGAGTCTAGAGCAAACTGCTTATCTGTAGCTAGGGGCATGGTATACAGGAAGAAAAAACGGCGCTCACTTGCAGTTCATATATACAGTTGGAAAATACATTTCTTTTGCTATAATTGCTATTAGAATTTTGAACAAATTGGCAAACCATTTTAACGTGACATAATGGCTTTCAGGTTTTGGCAGCACTCCGATACTATGCCACCGGAAGTTTCTTGAAGGTTATTGGTGACACATTGGGAATCTCAAAGGCAAGCATCAGTAGGTCGCTGATGTCTGTTTCACATTGTCTGGCAAATTTTGCTCCAGAATGGATCACATTCCCCACATCAACAGTGGAGATAAGTGTAAGAGTCTATTGGTGACATTTTAATAGGGGTAATTTCAGAAAATTTCCATAGCCTACCAAGGGTGGCATCATTTCTGCTTATGAAAATACAACTAATCAGCAATAAAGGAATCTCTCCCAGTCTTCACCAGTTTTGAATCCCCTACCCTGCTCCCCCCCTCCCATTGTAGAGTATGCATATTTTCTCGAATTTTCCATTTCATTGTTGTACAGTGCTATTGATTCCAGTAAACCATGTAGGTCGACTTATAGCGGTTACCAAGAAAGAGGTACATGGGGTTTGAACCTAGTGTCCTATTTTTTTTTATTTCTTTCAGAAAACTACAGCTGATTTCTACAGCATCGCTGGTTTTCCGAGGGTGATTGGGGCAATTGATGGCTCATTAATTGCAATTAAGGGTCCAGACAATGAGGAGCACCTGTATGTCGGCCACAAGGGCTTTCATGCGATTAATGTTATGGCAGTGTGCAATGCACAACTGTTACTTACAAATGTTGAGTAAATGGCACGGTTCTGTTTATGATTCAGCAGTTTTTCACTCAAGTGCCTTGCAAGTGCACATGGAAAATGAAGGGGGTAGAAATGGGTGGCTCTTAGGAGACAGAAGTTATGGCATTCAGCCATACCTGATGACCCCATTTTGCCCAGTTGATGTCTCCACAGCGGGTCAGGCCAAATACCAGAAGGCCCATACCAAAACAAGAAACACCATCGAGAGGGCCCTTGGCCTATGCAAGACAAGGTTTAGATGTTTCTGGTGGATCACTGCAGTTCAAACCAAGTAACTGTTGTACTATCATAACAGCAACTGCAGTTTTGCACAATATGTGTATTGTTGACAATATGGCTCTGCCAGTCAACGCTGACTACCCAGCACAGCAAAACATGGCCTCTGCAGATCCATGTGAACTCATGCCTGACAATAATGCAGTTGGATTATCAGTCAGGAGTGAACTTATAAATAATGTGGTCAGTTAAGGTTATTTTCTAATTTAATGAAGCCAAAATATTATTGTAGGACAAAATTGGACTTTCCTTTTTTATGCAAATAAATTGTTATTTGGTAAGAGAGTGTGGCTTTACATCAATCGACCATATTAATTTGCCAAGAAAACAAAACCTGAAGGTTTGTGGTAATTATAACAAATATCCTAACAAATATCCTCCTTAATCATTGAATGTTTCAGGCTAAACAGGGTGCAACACTGAACGGCTTCGCACTGAACGGCTTGCTGGCATGGTCGAACTTCATTTCCACACTCGATACAAGGATAAAGGCTCATTTTATAATTGTATAAGTGAAAAATACTTTCGGTTCAATAAAGTTTTCCTTTGTTTAATTTAATTCCAGTTTTTTCGTCACAATAGTTTTTCGGTTTCCGTCTTTAAATGGCTAGTTTTTTGTTTAAACTGAAAGAGGACAGTTTGCAAATGATTCTAATTGTTCATCATAAGGTTGTGTTCACACCTGCGTTTCATTTGATGCATATTAAGCACATGTTAGCATTAAAAGACATTTTTTCTGTATAAATTATTTACAAGAGTTGGTTTTTCAGTCTATGTGTTGCCCAGCTTCCACTGTTATATGTCTACTCATGATGACTGGTTGCTCTCCTTTGAAACAACGACGACCTCAAAGTTAAACTTAGAACGTGTTGCGTTGTCCTTCGAATCGTAATGCAAAAAAAAAAAAAACAGTCCGCTCGCACAAAGTGAATGATTCGAATGAAATAGAGTTCCAACTCGTTCTCTTTCTCCAGCGGACGACCGTGAAGTGCCCGCGCAAGAGTCTGGTAACGGCCCACTATTTTTTCGGGCCCGGTAAGTACTGGGAAAGTTGACGTGTGCTTCGAGAAACACAACTTCGGGCCTGATAAAAGTCCCCGTCAATTACCGGGACTTTTGAGAAACAGGCCCCAGGTCCCAAAATCATTCATCCCTTATTCAATTAATTATGAACAAAAGGAAAGCTCTTTCAAGGTATTCTTCATGACCCCAAGTCTTTTGCTTTTTCATCAGGAACAAGATTTGTTTTCCTTGGCCTCTGGCGACAATGAAACTTTTCAAAAAGAAAGAATAAATAACAAAAACAATGTCCAGTAAAGCCAGCCATAGTGAAGTTGCCAAAGCAGGATTATCAAGCTTAAGAGAAACTACAAACACTACAAGCTGCAGCATGGATTTTTGTGCGTCCTTTTGGGGCCCATGATTGCTATAAAAATAAAGATGCCTCAAACTCGAACGACTTGTAGGTATCATGTCTGAATTTAATTCACACATTCCTTGTGCACCTCTTTTTTGACAATACTCTGAGACACTTTTAAGATCTTAAAGGTAAATCTTATAAATTTACATGTACTTCTGCACATTTTCATTTTCCATACCATATACATATCAGCAAACCATGTCCATTTGATTCATCAGTTATACATTTTTATCATTAAGTTTTGTTTTAAAATGTCCGTTGGCTTTTGCTGGCTGATAGTTTGATACTTTTTATAATTAATCCTATACATCAAGAACATTGAAAAGTGCAAAGTTTGGGAGACCAACAGCTCACACAAAAAAAGCCTTCCGCCTCTACAAAAACTACCGAGAAATCTGCAGGCAACGTGGGTGCAGCAGCCAAAAAGGGAAAGATAGCAGGTAAGAGCACTAGAAGTTTCTTCATTTTGTTACTCTCTACAACCTTCTATATTCTTGTACTTTTGTGTTATTCACTGCAAAAACTGGAAGCGTGTCACTCATACGAGCAAGAGATAGGACACTAACTCACCAGCCCGCCAATGCTGCCCATTAAGGATGATTCTTCCTTCTTTTGTCAGTCATTGCAAGCATGTGCACATTGAAGAATAAAATGATTTTTACTTTTTAATATTGTTTAACGTTGTAGAATAATGAGTCATTAAATCAAATTATTTTCTTCATATTGAAGACAGAACAGGTTTTCTTAGCAGTGACGCTTTGCAGCATAATTTAGTCTATTTATAAATTATACTCTTTATGGGGTAATAATAACAATTGTGAGTTAGTGTTATGTTCATTATTCCTGAAGGCTACTCAGCAGTGCACAGTGGTACCAAGAAAAACCACGAGGTTAATGGACCTCCAAGAGCAACAAATGTTAACTGTATTTTACAGTGGTTACCCAGCCCCTGAAAGAGCAAATTGAAAGATTATGTGGCTGCAAGATCTCCAAATATAATGAAAGGAGTAGGTGCAGTGAAAGAAACAGCGGTAACACGGAATGATGTAAACAGGTGTCCTTCCTCCTCCCGGTTTTACTCCAAGTACCAGAAGTTTTGAAGACAACACATGCACAGTTCATTGTAATGATGATTACAAACTGAGAGGAATACACCAATTGGCATCGTTAACACCAATGCCACAGTTAGTTCCCTCAGCGGTATAATATAACTTGGAATTAGAAACTCCTTTTGAAAGATCACTGAAAATAGCAACAACATTGCAATTTTGTTACCTTGATGGGACTGTGTCCAGTCAGTCCCTAAGGAAGTGAGCAAAACTGTAGTTACTTGTGTTACCACTGGATATGATTTGACAAAAGGAAAATTAAAAATAGATCATTATAGTTTTTCATTGATTCCACAGATAGACCTCATTGCAAACGTATTTATTGTAAAAGGAACTATTCATAGTAAAAAGAATGTTTAAAAAAAGGGTGATTTAAAAGTGAATAGTTTGGTACAGAAGGCCACTTCCCGGTACCTACATGTAAGACGGACTACTGTATATGCCAATAATCTGGTTCTTGTGTAACCTGACCAATAAAAACGTCACATTTATTTATTCAGTCACAATTTGTGAACAAAAAACAATATGCATGTTTAGCTATCAATCTATTTATAAATTTATTATTTAATTTTTTTCTCTCTCTATAGATATATTCCTCTGTTTATTGTAATTTTTTGTCACACCAGAAAAAACAACAAGGCAAAAAAAGAAGACAGACAAGAAGATCAGAACCAGTCATACACTTGCCTGGCAGATAGGAGAGGCTTGGACCACGACCAGGTAAATAACTTCCATTTACTTTCTCATCTTTTACCTCTCATTTGTGTGTTTTAGTCTTGTCTATTCTCTATTATATGTACATACAAGGTAATACTACACACAATCGAAAACGAGCTGATGAGTGTGTGAAATGTTTTTTAAAAGCTTTTAAAACAAGCAGGAGCCGCTCCTTGAACAAGACTGAGTCGCACACACAAACTGTTAAATTGCTTTCGGGAGAGTTAAGTGTTTTTTAGCAGTTTGCAGCAAGGTCATCTTTGAATAATAATAATAGTAATAGTAATAATAATACAAAGAGAAGTACGAGTGTCCTCATGTTCGACAGTTTCATATCACGTAGGAAATGAGCTAGAGCACTTCATTAACTTTGTTTCTGATTATACTATACTACAGGATGTGTTTCCCGACAACGCAATGAAAAGGAAAATCCTATCCTTAGCAATACGATGTGCGAATAATGGTTGCCCATGGACGGGTGATTTACGCAGCAAAGAGATAAAAACCCAGTATAATTAAAGGTACAGTTCTTGTCATGCACGGCTTCTTAAATCTGAAACATTATCATTCCCAAGTCGAGCGGAACCCACGCCTTCTCACCCACGTATAAGACTCAAAAACTGATCAGGTACTTCACTCAACCCTTGGACATACAAGGGGGTGAGGTGGGGGGGGGGGGGGGGGGGGGGTTGCACACATTTTGAGGCAAGTTTGGTGATGGCAGTTACTATCGTTACGAGATATGACATCATAAGTAGCAGGTTGTCAAACTACTTGTGAGTGAAAAGGCATGTTGTTTCAACTTCTTTCAGGAATAAAAGTAAAGCTTGTGGAAAGAATGATGTAAAGTAACTATTTATGAGTTATTTTACATGTTAAGAGCAAGAATGACTGTGGGGAATAACCACAAAGGCTATATGATCAAAGACATACGTATACATGTAAAATACTGCATCAACCCCAAAAATATCTCATACCTTCTCCTACAACAACTTTTGCAGCTGCTTAAGAAACATGTCAGCCTCATTGTGAAGAATTTTGCACCTTTTACTTAGTGGACTGAATAACAATATTTTAATATTATGACAAACAAGCAAAATAGATTACTGAGGTTACCTAAAGAACTACCAGTATGGCTCCAAGGTAAACAACAATTAAACAGCCCAATGTCATTCTTCACCTTCGTTGTGCAAACAGTCCTGGTATTTGAAGTATTTCACAGGTTTCTTGCAATACCGTTTTATGCCAAATGCTAAACGATTGATAAAACAAACCACTTCAAGGCTGATTGGGCACTTCAACAAATTAGGTTGGCTGCCAACAGACGACATCATACGCATAAGAAACCTCATGCTACACAAAATGAGTCAAGATCACTGTTCAAAATATTTCATGCCCTATTCCAAACAAATCCAGAGTACTAGATCTGCTACCCATAACAACATTCTGACACCTCTCTGTAAACATAATTGACAGGATTTCTGACTTATGACATAGGACTTTTCACTCAAGTGCTTGTTGTTTACACTGTATAGAGCAAGGTACTTGTAACTCCACTGATGAAGGGCCAGGCCCAAAACGTTTGGAGAGGAACTCGAACCACAAGAGAACGGTTTTGTTTATTATTTTTTGTCGAACATTCCCTCAGAACTAATTAGGCCATTCTTATAGAGACAGTTTCCCACAAATTGTTCAAAGAAGCACTTCAGCATAATGCCTTATCAGAACATTTACTGGACCTCTTAAAAAAAATAATATATATATTTTTTAATTTATAGCTTTTGTTTTTATGTGTGGAGGCCATTATTAAAACTACCAGGTAACCAGTAATGTTTTTACCCTCATTAAATAAAGTTTCTTCTTTTTCTTGTTCTTGGAGCTGATATTTGCAAAGGAAGTCGAGAGAGTTATACATCACTGGTAAATAACTCTCTGGTGCTTTTTTGTTTTACAATCAAATTTAGTGAGTTCTTTATGCTCACTTGACTTAGTACAGTGATTCAGTTACTTAATTCTGCGTGTACTTTGTGTCTACAATATGTTACTAGTTAGTTGAACTAAATTCTTGCCTGTAATTATTTTTCAATTGTGCTTAAAGAAACAGATAGGTTTGGGCAGGTACAGTGTACATAAATGTATTTTTGAAGCCCTTCAAACACATTAGTTTCAGTCATTATGGCTATAGATAAAAATATCTGAAGATCATGTCATTTTTTTATCATCAACAATGAAGCAACTTTAATTTGTGCCAGATACTGGAAAACAGATACATGTACAGGAATACATTGTAGATGTAATGTACAGGTATTAATTGTGGGAAGTTATAGTCATAGCACTAACTGATAGTCAGGCCTTAAGTGCTACAATTAAAGACTAGATGTTTTAATAATTCAGATTCATTTTTGTAATGGTTTATTGTTTCCCTCCTTGGTAACTACCAGTAACACATAAAATCACTTTAAGCACCAAAGCCTGATCAGGCTGTTGAAAGATGCTCTAAATAATGTGCATGTTTAAGAAATCAATGCCATTTTTCACTAAAATAAGGGAGTCGACACTGTAAAGGTCCAAAATGGAAATACAATGAAGACAAGCAACAAGGAGCAGATTTCCATGCCAGAATCCAGAGAGAAGACCAGCAACAAACAAAGGGGCAAGGCTTCCCAGGTTAAACAAAGAAATCTCAGCATGAGGAGAAAAAAACACAAGCACCTGCCTTTCCATTAACTAACTATATGTGCAACAAGAAGACGTGTTAAACATTAATTTTGAACACGGTCAAGTAGAGTGAAGATTAAGTAACTTCACTATACGTGTACGTCTGCACATTTTCATTTTCCATACCATACACATATCAGCAAACCATGTTCATTTGATTCCTCAGTTATACATTTTTATCATTAATTTTTGTTCTAAAATGTACGTCGGATTTCCCTTGTTAATAGTTTGATACTCTTTATAATTAAGCCTGCACATCTAGAATATTTGAAAAGTGCAAAGTCTGGGAGACCAACAGCTCAGAAAAAAAAGTACGCCTTCTGTCTCTACAAAAACTACCAACAAATCTGCAGGCAGCGTGGGTGTGACAGCCAAAAAGGGAAAGATAGCAGGTAAGATCACTGGAAGTTTCTTCTTTTTGTTATTCTCTACAGCCTTCTATATTCTTGTACTTTTGTGTCATTCACTGCACAAACTGGAAAAGTGTCAAAGATAAGAGTAAGAGATAGGACACTAACTCACCAGCCTACCACTGCTGCCCATCAAGGATGATTCTTCCTTCTTTTGTCAGTCATTGCAAGAATGTGCACATTGAAGAGTAAAATGATTTATTACTTTTTCATATTGTTTATTTACTGAGTTTTGTAGAATAATAAGTCATTAAATCAAATTATTTTCTTCCTATTGAAGACAAAACAGGTTTTGTTACCAGTGAAGCTTTACAGCATAATTTAGTCTATTTATAAATTATGCTCTTAATTAATAGGATAGTAATAATAATTGTGAATTAATAAAAGATCTTTTCAGTTACTACTTGTATTTCACTAAGTCTGTTTATGATGTCGACACCCCCCAGACCTTTAAGAGTGTGTGTATTAAGTGCCACACTAGTCGGCCATTGGACAGCTTGCTTGATCGTATGTCCTCCCCAATTCTGTTTTTGCAATTTCGTTTCTTTTTTTATTGTCGTTTCTAAAGTATTGTCATTCTTGTTAGTTGTAGTACTAGTTTTTTTTTTTTTTGCTGGACCTCGCAGTAAAGCTTGCTCTGTGAATGATCCAGGCCTCTTGGTGAAGTTTATATATAAATAAATAATGTTACTGCTATGTTCATTATTCCTAAAAGGCTACTCAGCAGTGTACAATGGGACCAAGAAAAAACACACAGTTAGTGGACCTCCAAGAGCAACAAATCTTAACTGTATTTTACAGTGGTTACCCAGCCCCTGAATGAGCAAAATTAAAAGATTATGTGGCTGCAAGAAGTCCAAATATAATGAAAGGAGTGGGTGCAGTGCAGAGGGACACAAGAAACATTGGTAACATGGAATGATGTAAACAGGTGTCCTTCATCCTCCCTATTTTACTCCAATCTAACCACACGTTTTGAAGACAACACATGTACAGTTCATTGTAATGATGATTACAAACTGTGAATACACCAATTGAAAATATTTTTGTGCAGAGAATGGCATTGTTAACACCAACGCCACAGTTAGTTCACTCAGTAGTATAATATAACTTGGAATTAGAAACTCCTGTTGAAAGATTACTGAAAATAGCAACAACAGTGCAATTTTGTTTCCTTGACAGGACTGTGTCCAGTCAGTCCCTAAAGAAGTGAGCAGAACTGTAGCTACCTGTGTTACAACTGGATATGACTTGACAAAAGGAAAATTAAAAATAGATAATTATAGTTTTTGATGATTTCAGAGATAGATCTGATTGCAAACTTATTCATTGTAAGAGAAATTATCCATAGCAAAAAGAGTGTTTAAAAAAAGGGTGATTTAAAGGTGAATTGTTTTGTACCCCAAATACTTGGCACAGAAGGCCGTTTCCCCACACCTGCATGTAAGATAGACTACTGCATATGCCAATAATCTGTTTTCTTTATGTACAGATATACCGTATTTATTCACTTATAAGACGCACCATTTTTTACAAGAAAAATGCTTGTTTGAAAACGATAAAGGAAAAATAACAAACCTTCGTCCATCCAGGCCTTCTTGTGTACAGAAACCTGCATCCTCCTAGCATATTCCGTATTCGCGAGCAATTTCACGGTTGTTGTTCACGGCTTCTGCTTCTGCTACGATCTTCAACTTGAAGTTTAGATCATAGGAATGACGACGAGTGCTTGGCATAATTACTGAAAATTTTCCTGTAGTTCTGGGTGCGCCTTATAACAGGGTATTTAGGTGAAATTTTGATTTTGCTTACTTGTCACAATCGTCTTCGAAAGTTTAGGGTGCGTCTTATAACCGAGTGCGCCTTATAAGTGAATAAATACGGTAAGTTGTGGGAAGTTATAATCATGGCTACTAACTGACAGTCAATAGGGCCTTTAGTGCTAAAATCAAAAACTAGATGTTTTAATAATTCAGATTCATTTTTGTCATGGTTTATTGTTTCCCTCCTTGGTAACTACCAGTAACACTTACATTCACTTACAGTGCCAAAGCCTGAGCAGGCTGTTGAAAGATGCTCTAAACAGTGTGCATATTTAAGAAATCAATGCCATTTTTTACTCACTTTTTCACTCACTTTGACTCTGAAGATGACTACCGCACAGGTTGTTGAAACGTCAGTCACTGTCAACAACAACAGTCCCATTCAGGACTACGTTCACCCGGACGATCAAACTCAACCTACTTTTGAAATGACTCCTGGGTTGAAACCTTTCACAGTGAAATAAGTGAGTTGACACTGCACAGGTCCAAAACGGGAATACAATGAGGACAAGAAACAAGAAGCAGATTTCCATGCAAGAATACAGAGAGAAGACCAGCGACAAACAAAGGGGCAGGGCTTCCCCCAATAAAAACAAACATTGAGAATCTCTGCAGATAACTAAGAAACGCCCAGCATGGAGAGCAAAAAAACAAGCACACACTTTTCCATTAGCTGACTATATCTGAAACAAGAAGGCACGCGTTGGACATTATATTGTACACTCTCAAGCAGAGTGAAGATTGAGCAACTTCACTATACATGTAGACTCAATCAACCAATACACTGACAGATAACCCACCTAGCCCAGGAAAGGTTGGACACACCACCGGGGTCTACATCCCCCTCTCCTTTAAAACAGTGGTGTGGGTTCTTTCACATCCCACAAGAACCAGATAAGAAAAATTGTTGTGAAACGGGACCTACAGTTTTTCGTCCTTATCCGAGAATACTAGAAAGTCTAGCCATTTGCAGAGTCACGAGTCTGAGACATTCAAAAGTAATTCAAGGTTTATATCAGTTGTACTACAGTTAATGATTGTGAATTTAAAGAGCCAACAGCAACAGCACTTAACATTTAGAAATATGGATTTTGTTTGCTATTTATAAATAATTTTTTCTGTCATTTTGGAGGAATTAAACAAAAAAGGACCAACTTTGAAGTGATATCAATCATATGCTTCCATGCTCCCATGGTCTTGTAATCAATAAATCTATTTAAAGAAAGTATTTGATCAACTGCTTATGCAGCCAGTCAATGAATCTTTTAAAATCAAGTACAATGTAAGGACAATGATCGCTACTCCAGTCCCACAGTACTGGAGTCAAAAAACATATTCAATTAATTTAACTTAATTTCATGTAAAGGCTTTAAAAATGAAGAACCATACATGTAGAATTGTAAATGACTATATTTGTAGGCTTAAAGACTGAAGAATGATGAATAAACAGTTTGACTTTATTTTTGTATTTGACTAACATAACATCAATTTAATTCTACTGTAACTTGAAGTCACTTTTCAACTTTTTCTGTATTTTTTCTAATAAAAATGTGCTTGTCCCACAGTCCCAAGTCATGTCAAAGGTTTACATGTCCCAAGAAAATTTCTACCTGTCACAGATAATCGGACATAGTTTTGGCACACCCTAGTTATGTAAATTTTGACGACTGCGCGATGTCGGAGGAGATTTTTGCTTTCGACGAAGGAGAACCTTACTATTTGTGTACCATACATGAAGTAGTAACTGTTCTGTATGCCATGCGATTTCACGGTTTGGACGCCCTCTTGCCCGGCCTGGCACATTTTACCTCGATCTCATGTGTTCAGTTTTTCTCACCCGGGAGCTGGTATCTATTTTGTGACACTCGTTCACAGACGAAATGTTGGCGATTTTCTGTTCACTACAGGTTTCTTTATTGTTTTTCCCGCAGTGTTCAATCAAGTTTTTTTTATATAGGAAAGTTTCCATTCTAAGATAATCAGATACATAGATATTATGTTAACAATGCATTCTGCACACTGTATTTGTTTTTATGGATTCAAGCAAGATCAGCTTAGATCGACCATTATTTAATTCTATTACAAATTACACCTTTTCGCTTTTAAAGCTATCTACAGTGTTTTTTTCCTTTTGTTTGTCACCATTTTTGAAAAATATGCAAGAAGTTGAACAGTGAAACATTGACCTTTTCATCTCACTAATTCCGGGTGCGTTGAATGAGGTGAGTCGTGTTAGCCTAGTGTCACACAACAAAGGTTTAAGGTGATACTCGATACTTAAACTTTTCAGATAATTTTAATTTTTCTGTATGGCAATTTTTAGCCAATTTTATTGACCATCCTAGAGTGCAAAGGAATATCCTAAGGACTTACATATACTTTACTTAGAGGTTTAGCCCAGTAAATGTAAAAAGTACAGTACGCTCTTGCATTTTTGAGGAAAAATGAAATAGTAACAACTTGTTAAGTGGGAGGATAATCAGTAACACTGATAAAGACAGCTGCTGATATTCGTATTGATAAAAGTGTTTGATTTTGATTTCTCAATATCACAAGCCCATCAGGTTTGCATCCCCTTACCACTACCACTCACTACCCACCACCCCACCCCCCTTCCCATCGAACGCACCCCCCTAATTTGCAATTATTACTAGTACATATACATATTAAGTGGCCAGGTATTCTGAAACTCAGCCCAAAAATATCCAAGCATGCACCCCTGTCCCCGCCCCCTACTCCCCGATTGCCTCACGTGTTCGATTATAGCTCTTCAACCACGCTTACATAATCAGATGCGTTAAATGCCTGGTTCTGCGGCCAAAAAAATTGAAACCGGATACAAGCACCAAAACCGTAATAATAATTATACTGAACAATTTACGCGTTTGCTTTTACTGCTTAATTCAGGCCTTTGTAAAATTATCTTCGTATATTCTAGGCTTCATAAACTTTCAAGCGTAGTTGAAAGCTTAAACTAACGCTTTCTAATTTAGTACCGTGAACATCTGAAACTTACATTGTACATTGTAAATTGTCCATTTCACGAGATCACCAGATCAACTTCCCTTCTCTTCCCTTGCAGTCGTCGTGGTGGAAGCGAACTATTCGGGACTCTTTGCTTGTCTAACATGTCCTCTCCATTCCAGCTTCACTGTGGCTCATTGCAGCTCCGATATTGTTTCCTTTTTCCTATTTCATGAAGAAGGAAATCTTGTCGAGTAGCGTTGCTGCAAAGCAAAGTTTGCACGAAAGTGTACGTTTTGACCTCGATAAGTCTTTCACCTGTAAAGAAAGATTAAAAAAATTTAGCGACATTTCGGTAAAAATCTTAAACCCTAAGAAACTGAAGACCTACCACTGTCTGCTGAAACAAAAGGAAAGCTAGGAGTAGGACAGCTGAGCAATGCAACCAGCATGTCAAGCAAAACATGCCACATGAGCTACAATGAGCTACACATGTGCGACGACTCATGCGCAGCAAATGCGCCGCGTTCCTTTTGGTCAGTGCATGGGCTGGTGGGGGCAGGGGTGGGGGTGTTGTTCTACCGCAAAGTGTACCTCTTTCTGAGGGATGCCAAACTCCTTTTGAGGGATTCCATTTACAAGTTTCAAAAAATAAACACCTCTATCTGAGGGATTCCATATAAGCAATTCTGACGTTTTGTTCCCTTACACTCTTATTATCGAAAGATTTCTCTCCGGCGGGGGAGAGGGGGTACTGCCATATATGGCCTATATAGGTATGTGCCGCTGTGAAGGGTATCGTTTTCAAGCAGTTGACTCTGGGATATGGTGTATAAATCAGAGAGTTTAGGTCTAGAATAGGGTATCATTTTCCAAGAAATTGATCAATTGGTTGAAGATTTTAGTCTAGACTAGGGAAACCGGGAATTGCCACTCAAAAATATGAAAAAATCAAATCGGTTTTGTTTTGGCTGGACTGTGTTTGAGACGTCAGTACTTTCAGGAAAACTATGGGATAGGGGAGGGGGGATTTTGGGAGTTTAGTCTATTATAGGGTAGCAAAATTCACTTGAACGTGCTCTGGTATAGGCTAAGGGTTCCAGGGTCCCAGTGGCGCATCCCCACCCAAAAATTCCTAAAGTATCCCCCCGGGGACTTCTCATGTTTAAGGAACAAAAGAATTTAAAATAATTTCTTAAATTCTTTTAGAAATTGCAAGTCCGACAACGTAAGTTGATCGCGAGATGCGCCATCTTGTCTCACGAGCCGAAGATTGCCGAAGCAACTCTCGTTTCTAGTCCTCCTCGATCTCCTCCTTCTGAAGGATTCCATCTAGCCACGACCTTCTTCAAACGTTGGATAGGGCTATACACCGCAGCGGATAAGTATTAGGGAAGCAATTACGCCATCCGCTGGACAGAGATTTATCCAGTTATCTACCTTTCGAGCAGTTAGCGCCATCTACCGGATAAATCACTATCCAGGGTTGATTAGTATACTTAAAAAACAATTGCGTTATTCACTGGATAGCTATTAATCCGGGCCCAGTTGTTCGAATATCGATTAGCGCTAACCCGGGGTTAAATTTTAATCCGGGATTCTTTTTCTTTCGTTTAAAAGCATTTTCAAAAGCTTTAAACTGAATTTACTTTTTAAGCTTTTATATCTGAATTGGAAATTCGCACTAACCCTAGGTTATCTTAACCCTGCTTTGAACAACCCGGCCCCGGTGGATAGCGCTATCCACCTTTTGAACAACTGGTACCTGGTTCCTCCATTACTTAGCACTATGTTGCTTTGTTGTCGTCTGGCACTCTGAGTCTCTCTCTTCACTCAACGAATCAGTTTGCTTTTTTTCCGTGTGTTGTTGATCACCCCGCTATCCTCGCTATCCACACCAACCAGCTAATACAAACAGCGCTTCCTAGGGGTCCTTTTATTGATGTAGTCGTGCATGTTCAAGTTGGACCGACTTCAAGTTGAAAATGAAACACATTAGGGGTGAATCTAAACTGCGATCAGGCGGTCCTTCTTTCCTTTTTCTGACTTTCGAGCTGTAGCACTTATCCCAGGGCACCTCAACCTGCTATCAGGCGTTCTTTTTTTTCAGGGAAGAGCGACTGGGCTTCCAGAAGAAAAAGGTAAGAAGGACTGCCTGATCGCGGGCTATTAGGCGCCTTCGCCCTTGACAATTGTTAAAATTACTACAAAAAGCTATTACGTGATCTAGTTTTTTCCCCAACTATATCTCAGTAATTAGGTCAATTAGGAAGTTCTGTACTGTGCTTTTATAACAAGTTAAACCTAAATTCTTTCATTCATACACTTACCTGAGAAATCTCTTGGTAACTATCCTAAAGAGAAAGTTAGGATTAACATTACAAATTCAAGCTGCTTCACGTAGCCAAAATTAATATAAACTGATGAACAAGAAGTCAGGCTATTAGCATCTGCTTCAACTGGTCGGGGGAAAAAGAGCAACGTAGACTACGAGTAGTTCCCATTTTTCCTCAGAGATAGTAGAGCGTGCGAAACGCGAACGAGCGTGAAAATCACCCCACGCGAGAAAGGCGTCTCTCCACCGCGTCTCGCCTTTCTCGCATGGGGTGATTTTTACGCGCGCTCGCGTTCCGCACGCTCTACTATCCCTGAGGAAAAATGGAGACTAATCGTAGTCTAAGAACAACGCGACTGTTTCTCCAAAAGCCAAAGCGGGATACTAGTTACTGAGTTCAGTTTTTCAGCGGTGACATCATTTCATTCTTTGCCAAACAAAACCTGTTACTAGAATCACTCAAGATCACGAAATCATTTGTAAGGGCATGCACACCCCTTCGCATTCCCCATCCCAACGCAATCCAAGCCAACGGCCACCCCACTGGAAAGACTGTTGCGAGGACGTTCCATCAAGACCTTGGTTTCTGTTTCTCTTGAGGCTATTTTAACTCCCAAGAGAAACTGAAGACAATGCTTATGCAAAATTTTGGGGTGACAAAAGAGCATTATAGCGTGTTATGGTATTTTCTGGAGTGGTCAATTGTTTTAACATCATGAAGAGATATTGAATATATTACTGTGAGGAAAAAAAAATTGACCGCTTTGTTGTTGGCCAAGGGCTCTTTGTTTTATTGTTATTAGTTCAGAAAAGATACATTTTTTGGGACCGTTAAAACTTTCGAATAATACCTTCAATTATTGAAAACTGAATCATTGGAAAATAAAATCAAAATTAATGCACTCAAAGTCAAGCACTTTACCAAACTCTCCTTCAGAAGATAAAGAAGAATTACTTTTAAGTAGAGCTTACGTCAATTTCTTTATTCAATTCGCTGACAAATTTGTAAAGGACTTGTTACCATAGCCACCCACGGTCCTCAAACACTCATTAGTGAACTTATGTATCGGTCAAATCGAAGTTTCAACATGCCCCCCCCCCCCGGGCATACCCCGGGCATTTGACACCTTTGCCGTCCCGAGGAGGAGGGAATTTGATCATCAAAGTCTTCTAGGGGGTGGGGAATTTGATCCCTATGCTTAAGGGGTGGGGAATTTGAACTGCACCCTCGATTTCATGTAAAATCTTTGGCGTGGCGACCTATCATGGGGAACGCGGTGTTAGAGGATTTTCGTGGAAAAGATTGTGCCTTTGTGGCCAATTGTTTACGAGGAAAGGGCTAAAACAAGCTTTGTGCCGTAATTGAAATATTTAATTAAATTTTAAAATTTTTAATATTGGATTCAGGCTTTGAATGTATGAATGTATTTTATTGTTGAGTTTACAATGAAATACAACACCTATACCGGCGATTCAATACAACAACATAAAATAAAATAAAAAGCTCAGGTCAACTACTTTTACCTACTGTAAGTATGTTAATTAATAAGATGAGCGATGACGCATGTCAGTGAAATGGTCATGATGTAGTAATCTCAATAGGTGGGATCTTTTTTTATACAACGCTTTGTATGTTGCATGACGAAGAAAAGCTGAGCATTCAGTGACCTTGTAGCAGCGATTTCCGCTGCTTTGCACGAGACTTTTGTTCGTAGCAAATACGCTAACCGTGTTTCTCAGTTTTTGTTATATTTATAAAGATTTTGTTCGACAACTGAAGGCGTTTCCGCCGTCCTTCTGTCATTTTTGTGCCTGTAAAATGTCCCCGGGGTGGGGGCATTTGATCACCTGAATGGACCCTAGTGTGGGGCATTTGAACGGCATCTTGGCCCGGGTAGGGGGAATTTGAACAAAAAATTTCAAAAAAGTCAAATGCCCGGGGGGTTGCCCGGGGGGGCATGTTGAAGCTTCGATTTGACCGATACATTACGCAACAATACGAGAGAGGAAGGAAGACGGCAAACCTTGTGTAACAAGCGTGACAATAATTTGTTTGAAAAAAATTTCTCTCAAACTTCACCTTCCTTTAAACAGATCATTTTGTAAAAGACCAGAAAACATTAATGTTAAGTGAAGACAAAACATGCATTTAATAGCCCTGTCACTTTTTGTCACACTCAAGCGTTTTGCCGTCCTCTTCTTTCTGCCGTTCTGTTGCGTAAACTCACTATTTTCACTAGTAGGAGGCCCATTCTATTGTTTTAAGATCATGGAGAAATATTAAATATTACTCAAAGAAAAACAAAATTGATTGCTGTTTGGTTGGCCAAGGTGGCCTTGTTAAATTAATTTATTTATTTTGAAAAAAGGATAAATTTCTTTTAAAATTTTAAACTTTCGTTTGATACGTTCAATTTTAATTACTCAGAATTGGTGGCAAATGAAATTGGTTTTTCATGGTACATGAGCCAATACCACACTTTCCAAATATGGTCAATGTACACGTTAGTTCATGATTATTCAGTATTTCAGATAATGCAATTCCTTTGGAAAGCACAGTAAAAGAGAACTTTATAAGGAGAATGACAAGCTTTCTAAGAAAATTCATCAAAAGGCACATGCATGAAAAATACATCGACCAGCTTCGAAAGAGGAAAGTCAAGCATTGGTTCTTTTATACAATTCGCTTGGATTTTGGAAAGGACTTGTTACCACCCCGGGTTTTCGAACACTCGCTTTTACGGGTAGAAAGTGACGTTTCAAGTGGTTTGACAGCGTCGAAACATAATTAAAACTGCACTACATATTGCAAAAAGTGAATGGTGGTTTGTACGAACGTCATGTTTTTGTTGTCTTCAAAACGATTGAAAAAAAATCCCAACCCAACTGGCCTGTGTAGCTCGCGAAACTCCAAGAAAACGCGCGCTTATGCACGGCGAAGCGGCGAAGCCTGCAGAAAAAAAAAGACTACCCTGACTCTGCCCCTTTCTCCTTGCGTCTTGGCCAATGGTTTGTGCGCTCGTCAAACAATACCGCCAGCTACACAGGTTACAACCCAAAAAGTAAGAAAGTTAAAAGGAAGTCAGTCACTTTACCAAAACTCTCCTTCAGAAGATAAAGAATATTGCTTAAATGGCCGTTTTTATGCTAGAGACGTTAAAGTCGTCTAGACGCATTTAACGTTTGAGACGTTAAAGTCGTCTGGTGTAAAAACGGGACGCCCAAAAGTAGACGACCTTATTTAAAAAAGTAGATTTTTCTGAAAAAAAGGACTAGGCTTACTCTCGGAAGACACTGGACACGAGTTAAAGCGGCACCAAAAATGAACTTCTCTGGACGAATCGAGCATAAATGCGTCCTAGTTTACGACGTCCCGTCTTTATACCAGACGACTTTAACGTCTCAGACGTTAAAGTCGTCTGTTAAGTGCGTCGTTCGGACGCACTTAACAGAAGACGTTAAAGCCGTCAGACGTTAAATTCGTCTGCCTTATTTACCGTTTTTATACTAGACGTTAAAGTCGTCTTAAGACGACTTTAACGTCTCAGACGACTTTAACGTCTCTAGCATAAAAACGGCCAATGATATTTCTGCCATTAAATCAAGGTTACACCATATTTCCTTGTTCAACAGTTCAATAATTAATTTCTTTCATAAAACAGGGCAAGACTTCTTTTCTTACCTTTTGGTTCAGTGTTAAATAGATACAGACACAGTCTATTCGTCACTTCAGAAAACAGAAGAGAACGGAGCCGAAATATGTCCCGAAACGGTAACTGGGATCGTTACTGGGGACGCGCCTGTCAGCTATACGCCACTTCAACATTTCCCATAATGCACCTTATTCCCCCCCCCCCCCCCCCCCAAAAAAAAAAAATTTTGCATAAGCATTGTTTTCCATTTCTCTTGGGACGGCTGTTATACCCAGGCGAAATGAAAAACATAGGTTATGCAAAATTTGGGGTGGGGGGCAAATAGGGTGCTTTATGGGAAATGTGGAAGTGGCGTATTGGCCATTATTTTTTTAACTGTCCAAAGTAAAAGTTCCAGAAGTCTTTGCGAAGATTGACTCGGTCCAGGTTCCTTCTCGGCTTAAAATTGGGGTCAAGGAAAACATGTTAAGACTCTCTGGGGACTCTGGAGACTGTTAAGGGTTTTAGAGGAGTTCTTGCTCTCAGATCAGACCAGTCGTGACTGCATAGTCTGTTCCAGGTTCTCAGGTAGTAAGGAGGACGAGTAAATGTAAGGTAAGCGAAAATATGAGCACGTGATCTGGGAAAATGGGGGACGGGAAAAAGGAGGGAGAGTCGCCCTTCCTCTCCCCAGTTTCTTCCTGTTTTATTTTCTTGTTCGCGCTTTCTCAATTTCGTGGACCTGGCTTTCTCGGAGCCTGCAACAGGCTTTGATTACAAGGCTCCAAGACAAATTTACGATTCTAGTTTTTATTAAGTTATGATTACATTTTCACGTCAAGACGGTCTTGGGGAATAATTCGTTGAATTGTATCATCTTTTACGGCCATTCGATGCATAGTGGTTATCCACTGGAACGCTGAAAGATAAAGTGAACCAATGGATGTACGCATATAAAGTATTACAATAACGTTCAAATACATTAAACGCGCCGTCTGATTGCTTAAAAAATTGCGCTTTGTGAGAGTACAAAACACGGTGCTAAAGCTGCCATGCCATCGTTCGCTTTGAAAATACAATTTGTTTGTTTGTTTTTTAATTAGAAAGTAATGCGTGAGGAACTAAACAATAAAGGCGGAATTTTTTCTCGATTGTCCCGAGTTCAGACCTAGGATACACTTGTAAATAGCCAACTGTTTGCCTCATGCCAGTTGGGTTTTTATTCCTGTTATGTTACATTTGATCATGAATCAGTTGTTTCAAACTTAGCGATATTAAATCGATTTAGATTCAAGGACGAGAACGAGTACGAGTACGAGATTTTAATTAAAGTTTTTGCGCGTGTCCTAAAAAAAAGACATCCCGAAAAGTTTCATTTTACTTTTTTTCACCAAACATTTAGTACTGTTATTTATACTGAAGGAGATTAAGCACTTTATCCCGATAGCAAAATGATAAAACATCTTACATTTGATAACTTGTTCCCGCCACTACGACATTCTCGCTAAAACTCGTAATACAGTGACGATTTCCCGCCAAAATGACAAAATTTATACTTTCTATTAATTTTGACTGATCGTGATCTTCTCTGATCCAACTTTGAGAGCAAGATTGATTGTACACGGTTTTTGCAGTGCTCTTGAACCTTAACTTTCTATTATACAGACTTTCATAAAGGGTGATCGGTTCCACTGCATGAGTACTGCGAGAATGAAGTTGAGTATTCCCAGAATTTTTGAATTACAGTGGCTTAATGTTCCATTGAATGTATACACAACTCTTAAGATTTTATATAGGGTCGAAGGGGGGGGGGGGGGGGGGTTAAAAACCGTCGTTACAAAGTGAAAGTTAGAATTGCCATTCGCTCGTTTAGCTTAAGATGAAGACAGTAAAAAAGTTGATGACTGCTTTTCCTGTAGCAGTTAGTCAGTTGTAGTATCTAGATCTACAACGACACCAACATAATGAGGAAGATTTATCAATCATCTTGATTTAATGAATAAAAATGCTTTCAGGAAGATTTAAAAACATATATTTTCCATATTTCAGCTGTACGGGCGTATGTGTACATATGGACGCAGCGCCCCTGAGTTATCCTTGTCAAAAAGAAAGTTGGACCTAAAGCTATCGTTTATTTTTGGTCTCTCACTTTTAATCTCTGTACTCTAGCATAAAGTCCCCAAGAGTTATACATACCTTCTTTTTGCACGCCCACATTATACTGACAAAAGAGAGAAAGAGAGGACTATTTAGCATGAAAATTAACGAGCGATATTTATAAACGTGCTAAAATATTCACATTGATAAAATTAAAAGAACATACCATAAACTTCCGAAAATAAGCCCCTCCATGTATAAGCCCCTCCAAATATAAGCCTCCAAAACTCGTAACGCAAAAAACCCTCCGTTAATTCGCTCCTCCAAATATAAGCTCCCTGGGGGGGCTTGTACTTGGAAATTGCCCTCAAATACAAAGTAAAACAAAGAAAAAACGGTAAATTTCCTATCAAGAATAAGGCTAGCCTAATCGATTTTTAAACGCAAATTTCCCTTCGTACACAAGCCCCTCAGAAAGGGCATTTGAAAAATATAAGCCCCGGGGCTTATATTTTTCAAAGGCCCTTTTTGAGGGGCTTATATTCGGAGGGGCTTGAGTACGGAGGGAAATTTGCGTTTCAAAATCGATTGGGCTAGCTTGTAGTGGGAAGGAAATTTACCAATTTTGCTTTGTTTTACTTTGTATTCGAGGACAAATTCCAAGTACAAGCCCCCCCAGGGGGCTTATATTCGGAGGAGCGATTTAACGGAGGGTTTTTGCGTTATCATTTTGGGGGGCTTATATTTTGGAGGGGCAGAACAGATATGTACGCTGGAGTATTCCCAAGAAACATTTTCTAGGGAGAAGGATAGAAATTTCAAGGGATTTCTGCTCATTACCTTTTTTGTATACTACAAAAATCTAATCTCACTTTTGTTTTCCCCCGTATAGACAAGATTATTTCCTTTTTTGACACTGACTTCAGCGGTACCTGCCATTCTCTAACAATCCGCTCTTCTCCGCGCTAACAAATTGCAAGTACTTTTTAAGGAGTAAACGCGTTTCTATCGGCCAATTTAAGGTGATCTTATTTAGATTTACTCAAAGGTTAGTGGTACTCAATCAATGGTTGTGACCAAAGGAGTGGCAATCTCTATATTATTGAGACTACTAGCAGAGTTGGTCACAGGCTATCTATGAAATCGATCCCACGCTGCCTCGTACACAGACGTCTCCCTCTCGATGTGCGCAAAGGAAAGCGGGGAAGGAGAAAACTGCGAAACGTCCCTTGATCCCTTGCGCGTCGTCGCTAGTCACACGCGTGTCACTCGCGCGTTTCGCGCTCGCCTCCTCTGTGCGAAAAACGAAGGGCCTGAGGAGGAGGCTGGACCCCAGAACAGTCTTGGATTCTGGATTCCACGCATTGGATTCCGGATTTCAGGAACTTTGTCGGTGGAACTTGGATTCCGCATTTCAGTTGTTAGAGGGATTCCGGATTCCTTGAGGTGCAATCCGGATTGCAAAGCCCAGGATTCCGGATTACACAAGCAAGAATTCCCCGGATTTTGGATTCCATAAGCAATAATTTCCTAAATACCGGAATCCGGATTCCAACACAAGGGGGGAATTAAACGTTCAATAAACCAAGGGCACAGCATTCATTATCTATATATTTTTTTTACCCTTAAGTAATAGTTTTTATGTGCTTCTTTTTCGAACAGCAACTTATCTTTCTTTTTTTCATATACATTGTTTGAGTAAGTTCTTTTAAATTTGATTGGAGTGGCTTGTATGGTGCTTATCTTGCATATTAGTCCTAATTTCCCGCTACTCCTTTTGTCTTTGTTTATTATGTGCGCCGTGCAAGGAGCCCCAAGGTGTAATTTACATTCTTTCGTGCAGGTGTAATCCAATCAGAAGCCAGTTGGAAACTGTCCTCGACTTCTGATTGGTTAATGTCTGAATGAAATGATTTAAAGAGGTCACACTTTTGGGCTCCTTGCTGAAATGGAGCAAAATAGATTGTTAAAATTTATTATATAATCAACTAACCATTGATAACCACTAGGACAGTCCCTGTCATTCAAACAGGCCCTGGGATCATGCATCTTTGTGTGCTGCAAAAAAATGTCTCAAATGGGTGACAAGAAATTTTTTTTTTTCTAAAAACGAGACAGAGCTGATAGACCTTTGACCCAAGAATCACCTCGTTTAATGTTTAAATGAATCAGGAGAAGCGTATCTACAAATTACGCGATTGGGTTAGTTTGATGTTTTTTCAAGCAATAGACCATACTTTCCACTGGTTTACTGGCGAAATAACCCACCTGGGAGGAAGCGAGATCACCAGAGAAGCTTGTAGATTACAGCTTGAAATGATGTAACTTTTCTGGGAAACCTAGCACCCCGTAGTAGACGAGTATTTCCCACAACTCAAATAAACCGAATTGGAACCGAACTTACAATCTGGTGATAAACTACACATTTTCATCCGCTCCTCTTTTTTGCCTATAGTAGGAACGGCCTAGAATTTTGTATTTTATGTATAATAATAATGATTTTATGAATTTTATGTATAATGCAATCGTCAAGTCATTAGTTTGGCGTGCCTACGTGTTTTTGCTGTCGTTTCTATTGCGAACTTCTCAAGTTTGTTTTGGTTATCACCCTATTAGGCTATGTCCCTATACCGGATTGAGCCGCAACGAAAATCATATGGATAGGGCTTCTCTTCAAACACAAGAACAGTTTTGACGGCGCGATTTCTCTGACGGTGCGAAGCTGCGCCACTCCGATCTCGAAAGTGGAGCGTCCTATATCGGATACGTTTTGTGTCATACTAGCTTTAGCGCAACGTGAAATTTGAAAATAGGCAGGAGCGAGGCCTGGAACCCACTGAAGCGGAAGTAAATATTCAGGAGTGCGGACTGGAATTTAGTGCACCA
This sequence comes from Porites cylindrica, assembly GCA_964035525.1. Taxonomy (NCBI): domain Eukaryota; kingdom Metazoa; phylum Cnidaria; class Anthozoa; order Scleractinia; family Poritidae; genus Porites; species Porites cylindrica. The sequence goes on along the minus strand of OZ037782.1, from coordinate 31,346,154 downwards.
AACCCTCTCAGCCAAGAGCGCCGGCTCGATGATCGATGTGTATGAACGACTTGTGTCATCCCAGACCGCTGCTGTTCATACTATACCGTATAGAGTATTTTCACTCACGTGGCCAGCATCTTTGCAAATTTACTGGAACAAAAGAACGCGTTTACATAAGAAAAGATTTCAACTCCCAAAGGATTTTCTTCGTACACCAACATGGCGGCCGTGACGTCATGTGAAAACGCTCTATACTTTTTTTAGCCTTAGAGACTTTTAGTTCTGAGTAGCAGAATAATAATTAGAACGACATTCTGATAAGACAAGTCGATGTTGACTTTGTTAAATTTATCTAAAGATCATAGCGACACGACATTGCGGGACCGCAACATTACATTAAATTGATAATTAATTTTATTTCAAACAGTAGACATGTGTCTGTCAAAATTAAGTCTATTATCTATAGTCATTCCGAAAATATCTAACTCGCATTTCACTGGAAAAGAGAATTTGTGGTCAGTTTGACCAATGATAAAAAGCTCGGCGTTTCTGTATGTTCACGATCATGCCGCTTTGGCTGCACCATTGGTTTGCCTTTTCGACGTCATTACAAATGTACCTGTCTAGAACATGTGGGTCCACACCAGAGTGGTAGATATGATGATCATCGGTGTAAGCGTTTGATTTAGTTTGCGTAACATGGAAAAACAGATCTTTTATAAAAATATTGAACAGTATGGGTCCCAAAACGCTACCCACAAGGAATTCCTCAGTAAAACACTTTCCCAGCAAGAGAATGCAGAAATGCGGTATTGGAACAGCAATGATTGATTAAATTGCTAAAAACTCATACTGAGGAAGGGAATGCTGCAAAAGGAACTTGAAAAGCAGACAATAGGTAAACCAAATTAACGCTAGGAAGGAGGACAAGGTTTGTTGAGAATTTTACAGCTACTAAATAGGATGAACATAAAAATGTGACGTTCAAAGACTATTAGCTCGTTAAAAGAGCTTACAAAGATACACTGGCAAACACAGCAACAAACTGAACAAGCTGTGTAAAACCTTTCTCCGTGTAACACAGTTATCCGGTTCAGGAGAGGTATTCCGGGATCCCAGATTTGACCAAAATACACGGGATGCAGGGATTGGGTAAGGAAACCATATTTGGCAGAGCAAGGACGGACGTTCGGGACGCAGGACTCTCGTGAAAAAGGAGCAGGAATGCCGGACCAGGACCCCTTTTTCAGGCCCTAGCCTATCTGAAAAATGGATAAAGCATGCCGGTAATGCCCTTTTTGTTCTTCCGTTTTTCTTCTGATTAAGTTAAAAGTATTTTCGTGAAGACAGACGCTTTGATCTAAATGATATTTCCCAAGAACTTCGACCCATTACATTCACGTAAGTTATGTCCTCTAAACGGATCAAAGTGCCCAAAATAAGTTTTATCTTCCAGTTTTGTTACTTCTCGCTTTGATTCAGCGAAATTCTCATTAAAACAATTATCATCCATTTTACCTTGTCGCCGGAATCCGCCGTACACCATACTATGTCACTTCCTCCCATTGTTGAACTGCATATATATTTCTGTAATTTCGTGATCTCCCTAATAAACCTGATGAAGACTGGTATTGGCCAGTCGGAGTATCGTAACTACAGCCTTTTCACATCGTTTGATCAGTCCTTGTAGTTGTTTTTTTGACAATAATTTATACTTTCTATTAATTTTGACTGATCGTGATCTTTTCTGATCCAACGTTGAGATCAAGATTGATTGTACACGGTTTTTTTGCAGTGCTCTTGAACCTTAACTTTCTATTATACAAACTTTCATAAAGGGTGATCAGTTCCGCTGAATGAGTACTGCGAGAATGAAGTTGAGTATTCCCAGAACTTTTGAATTACAGTGGCTTAATGTTTTATTGCATGTATATACAACTGTTAAGATTTTATATCGGGTCGGGGGCGGGCGAGAGTTAAAAACCGTCGTTACAAAGTGAAAGTTAGAATTGCCATTCGCTCGTTTAGCTGAAGATGAAGACTGTAAAAAAGTTGATGACTGCTTTTCCTGTAGCAGTTAGTCAGTTGTAGTATCTAGATCTACAACGACACCAACATAATGAGGAAGATTTATCAATCATCTTGACTTAATGAATAAAAATGCTTTCAGGAAGATTTAAAAACATATATTTTCCATATTTCATCTGTACGGGCGTATGTGTACATAGGGACGCAGCGCCCCTGAGTTATCCTTGTCAAAAAGAAAGTTGGACCTAAAGCTATCGTTTATTTTTGGTCTCTCACTTTTAATCTCTGTACTCTAGCATAAAGTCCTCAAGAGTTATACATACCTTCTTTTTGCACGCCCACATTATACTGACAAAAGAGAGAAAGAGAGGACTATTTAGCATGAAAATTAACGAGCGATAATTATAAACGTGCTAAAATATTCACATTGGTAAAATTAAAAGAACATACCATAAACTTCCGAAAATAAGCCCCTCCATGTATAAGCCCCTCCAAATATAAGCCTCCAAAACTCGTAACGCAAAAGAACCCTCCGTTAAATCGCTCCTCCAAATATAAGCTCCCTGGGGGGCTTGTACTTGGAAATTGCCCTCAAATACAAAGTAAAACAAAGAAAAAACGGTAAATTTCCTATCAAGAATAAGGCTAGCCTAATCGATTTTTAAACGCAAATTTCCCTCCGTACACAACCCCTCAGAAAGGGCATTTGAAAAATATAAGCCCCGGGGCTTATATTTTTCAAAGGCCCTTTTTGAGGGGCTTATATTCGGAGGGGCTTGAGTACGGAGGGAAATTTGCGTTTCAAAATCGATTGGGCTAGCTTGTAGTGGGAAGGAAATTTACCAATTTTGCTTTGTTTTACTTTGTATTCGAGGACAAATTCCAAGTACAAGCCCCCCCAGGGGGCTTATATTCGGAGGAGCGATTTAACGGAGGGTTTTTGCGTTATCATTTTGGGGGGCTTATATTTTGGAGGGGCAGAACAGATATGTACGCTGGAGTATTCCCAAGAAACATTTTCTAGGGAGAAGGATAGAAATTTCAAGGGATTTCTGCTCATTACCTTTTTTGTATACTACAAAAATCTAATCTCACTTTTGTTTTCCCCCGTATAGACAAGATTATTTCCTTTTTTGACACTGACTTCAGCGGTACCTGCCATTCTCTAACAATCCGCTCTTCTCCGCGCTAACAAATTGCAAGTACTTTTTAAGGAGTAAACGCGTTGCTATCGGCCAATTTAAGGTGATCTTATTTAGATTTACTCAAAGGTTAGTGGTACTCAATCAATGGTTGTGACCAAAGGAATGGCAATCTCTATATTATTGAGACTACTAGCAGAGCTGGTCACAGGCTATCTATGAAATCGATCCCACGCTGCCTCGTACACAGACGTCTCCCTCTCGATGCGCGCAAAGGAAAGCGGGGAAGGAGAAAACGGCGAAACGTCCCTTGATCCCTTGCGCTTCGTCACCAGTCACACGCGTGTCACTCGCACTCGCGCGTTTCGCGCTCGCCCCCTCTGTGCGAAAAACGAAGGGCCTGAGGAGGAGGCTGGACCCCAGAACAGTCTTGGATTTTGGATTCCACGCAGTGGATTCCGGATTTCAGGAACTTTGTCGGTGGAACTTGGATTCCGCATTCCAGTTGTTAGAGGGACTCCGGATTCCTTGAGCTGCAATCCGGATTGCAAAGCCCGGGATTCCGGATTACACAAGTAAGAATTCCCCGGATTTTGGATTCCATAAGCAATAATTTCCTAAATACCGGAATCCGGATTCCAACACAAGGGGGGAATTAAACGTTCAATAAACCAAGGGCACAGCATTCATAATCTATATGTGTTTTTTACCCTTAAGTAATAGTTTTTATGTGCTTCTTTTTCGAACAACTTACCTTTCTTTTTTTCATATACATTGTTTGAGTAAGTTCTTTTAAATTTGATTGGAGTGGCTTGTATGGTGCTTATCTTGCATATTAGTCCTAATTTCCCGCTACTCCTTTTGTCTTTGTTTATTATGTGCGCCGTGCAAGGAGCCCCAAGGTGTAATTTACATTCTTTCGTGCAGGTGTAATCCAATCAGAAGCCAGTTGGAAACTGTCCTCGACTTCTGATTGGTTAATGTCTGAATGAAATAATTTAAAGAGGTCACACTTTTGGGCTCCTTGCTGAAATGGAGCAAAATAGATTGTTAAAATTTATTATATAATCAACTAACCATTGATAACCACTAGGACAGTCCCTGTCATTCAAACAGGCCCTGGGATCATGCATCTTTGTGTGCTGCAAAAAAATGTCTCAAATGAGTGACAAGAAATTTTTTTTTTCTAAAAACGAGACAGAGCTGATAGACCTTTGACCCAAGAATCACCTCGTTTAATGTTTAAATGAATCAGGAGAAGCGTATCTACAAATTACGCGATTGGGTTAGTTTGATGTTTTTTCAAGCAATAGACCATACTTTCCACTGGTTTACTGACGAAATAACCCACCTGGGAGGAAGGGAGAACACCAGAGAAGCTTGTGGTCAGTTTGACCAATGATAAAAAGCTTTGTGTTTCTGTATGTTCACGATCATGCCGCTTTGGCTGTACCATTGGTTTGCCTTTTCGACGTCGTTACAAATGTACGTGTCTAGAACATGTGGGTCCACATCAGAGTGGTAGATCTGATGATCATCAGTGTAATTTAGTTTGCTTAACATGGAAAAACAGATCTTTTCTAAAAATATTGAACAGTATGGGTCCCAAAACGCTACCCACAAGGAATCCCCCAGTAAAACACTTTCCCAGCAAGAGAATGCAGAAATGCGGCATTGGAACAGCAACGATTGATTAAATTGCTAAAAACTCATACTGAGGAAGGGAATGCTGCAAAAGGAACTTGAAAAGCAGACAATAGGTAAACCAAAGTAACGATAGGAAGGACAAGGTTTGTTGAGAATTTTACAGCTACTAAATAAGATGAACATAAAAATGTTACTTTCAAAGACTATTAGCTCGTTAAAAGAGCTTACAAAGATACACCGGCAAACACAGAAAGAAACTGAACAAGCTGTGTAAAACCTTTCTCCGTGTAACACAGTTATCCGGTTCAGGAGGGGTATTCCGGGGTCCGAGATTTGACCAAAATACACGGGAAGTAGGGATTGGGTGAGGAAATCATATTTGGCAGAGCAAGTACGGACGTTCGGGACGAAGGATTCTCGTGAAAAAGGAGCAGGAATGCCGGACCAGGACCCCTTTTTCAGGCCCTAGCCTATCTAAAAAATAAATGGATAAAGCATGCCGGTAATGCCCTTTTTGTTCTTTCGTTTTTCTTCTGATTAAAGTTAAAAGTATTTTCGTGAAGACAAACGCTTTGATCTAAGTGATATTTCCCAACAACTTTGACCCATTACATTCACTTAAGTTATGTCCTTTACACGGACCAAGACGTCCAAAATAAGTTTTATCTTCCTTTTTGTTTCTTCTCGCTTTGATTCAGTGAAATTCTCAATAAAATAATTATGATCCATTTTACCTTGTCGCCGGAATCCGCCGAAGTGGTCATGACCATCATACAAAGGACCAAGAAGATAACAACAGCGCCACTACAGTTTGCCATCTTTGAAGAAGTCTGTAGTAAAGTAAAACTATTCATCAAGACAAAAAAAAATTAAGTGACGGCATAGACCAGGGGCACCCAACGACTGTTTTCTGTAAAATATCTGTTCGGGGAAGGGAAAATTGCCTAGAATTTTCTATAGCTCGAGAAACGCTAAAAATTTGTAGATGACTTTTCCATTCGAGTACAGTTTTCGAAGCTTATCCTATAAATTCCCTACGATTTTCTAAATTTTAATTTTTCGCATTTCACTCCCCAGGTTAAGCGCTATTTTTCGTAGAAAAAGGAATTCTAAAATTTTCGGTTTTGGAAATGTGATGGAGAGAGGAATGAGAACAATTTTTACCTTCGTAAAACTTTAAATTGCATCAAAAATTTTCGGGGAAATAGTACTGAAGCCCTAGCAATTTTGAAAAGACTCAAGTTGCCTTAGGATGACCGAACAGATACAAATTTTATAGCGTCGCTTAAAATGCATTTCTAGAGATCTAAAACTTCTCTGGTTACCCTAAAAAGTGTTATCAATGCATTTAGGAAGAAACTGTTGTTGGGTGCCCCTGATGGACTTTGATATTGACATGGCCTAACCCCTTCCTACAGAAATTTAAAAAAATGCGCGCAAAATCTCACTTAACAACTTCAGTTAAGAGACGTATTAGATACAAGACGAGCCCAACGAAAAATGTTTTGACATGTCATTTTGTGTCGACATCCTGAGCCCTCGAGGACATTTTACTTTTTTTGCCCGTTCAAATAATTATTTGTGAAACAAATGATACCGAAAAGTCCGAAAAACAAAAACAAGGGAACATGTGAAAACAACAGACAAGTGTCGATAAATAAAGAAAAAACGAAAAGGACTTAAACACACCTTACCAACGTCTCGTCCACAAATTAAAGGTTACAACTGTTTAGGGAACTTCCAATTTGTTTGCCTGCTACTGCCACTAAAGTCAAGGTTATATAATGTTTCTTTATTCAATACTTTTGCAATTTTAAAAAGGGACTTGTTACCACCCTTGGACTTCAAACAGTTAGTTTCACGGGTAGAAGTGACGCATCAAGTGATTCAGTAGTGGGTAGAGATGAATAACATTGCACTATTAATTACACAAGGAATGAATGCCAAGTTTTTGTTGTCCTCAGAACGAATGTGTAACAAGTTAGCATGTTGAAAAGGAAAACACGAAATGCACTCAAAATAACGCACCCAAGCAAAGTCTTCTTCAAAAGTCGGGGTTAGGTCATATTTCATTATTTAACTCTCTTGGAATTTTGGAAGGGATTTGTTACCACCTACGGTCCTCAAACACTCATTTTCACTGGTAGGAATTCCGTTCAATTGTTTAAACATCATGAAGAGATATTAATAATTAATTAAAGGTAAAAAAAACTTGATTGCTGTTTAGTTCGCGAAGGCGACTTTGTTTTATTGTTTTTTTTTTAAATTTACATTTCTTGTAACGTTTTAAATTGCTTCAATGATTAAAGAAACTGAAGCACTGTATAATGAAGTAACAGCGTTTTGATTGGCTTTGCCATCGTGGTATATTGAATATACCATGCTCTTTAAATATGGCCAGGGTAGACTGGTCGAGAAAAGCCACGAACTGAAGTCATCTTCGCGGAGGAAAGTATTCTTAGTATTCATTGAAAAACACCAAAATTCTCGAATGGAATTTTTCATTCCTAAATTTCGCTAACCATTTGCCAAACTCAACCGGTTTACCAACACAAATATTAAACAACCACTTTCTCGCTCTTGGTGGGATGCTAGTTAATTGCAGAACTGCCTTAAAATCTTATTAGAATTCTGTAACAACTTGTAGTATTGCTGCCCACCCCTCTAACCCATCCCCTCCTGCCCAAGATGCTCCCTAGTCTATCGAATGGTATTCCAAACAGTTTAAATGATGAAGCAAAGACGGTTTGGCGTTTCAATTTCCTTTAGGTCAAAAGATTTTGTTCTTTGCTCGTGTGTTCGTTCCCCTATTACCTTTATTAGGTCCAACGCTCAATGGGTCTAGTTAAGGCAATTTACAGGGTTATACAATATACACTCACAGTTAATTTTCTGATCTTTGGGCAAGGGATATAGATCATTAGCTTCCCTTAAAGTGGCCAAGGCAGTCGGACCTGACAACATTCCAAACAAGCTATTAAAGGACTTCGCTCCAGAGTTGGCCCCCTTTATCCGGCAAAATTACGACTGAAGGAAGGGTACATTCCCTCTCCATTTAAGTCGTCCATTGATACTCCTATTCCTATTCCTAAAGTGACCCCTCCCAGAACCATCGAAAGTGATCTCAGGCCGTATCTCTTACTTGTACGCTGGCTAAGGTCATGGAGGGTTTTACCCGCAGGAGACTATCACCCCACATGGATGACAAAATAGATCCTCGCCAATGTGCCTGCAAGGGGCATTCAACAACAGATGCTCTACTGTACATGCTGCAGGTTTTTTATGAAACAGTTGACAATGGTAAGGCAGGCACCCGGATTTTTTTGGCCGATTTCTCTAAAGGCTTCGACCTTGTTGACCTTGTCATTTTAATTAAAGAGCTTGACAGACTAGAGGCGCAAGTTCACCCTGCGACCCTAACCTGGATCGCTGCTTTTCTGACCAACCAAAAGCAAGCTGTTAGGATTGGAGGAACTTTGCATGACTGAAAAACACTAAAAAGAGGAGTCCCCCAAGGGACCAAACTGGGTGTTTTTCTATTCACGGTCCTGACGAATAATCTGTTGTCTGATTGGCGCCTGCGGATTCTTAGTTTGTTGATTATACATCAGCCCCGGAGATTATCCCTAACAACTCTATAAGTCCTCTGAACTCTAATCTGATAACTATAACTTTTTCATGGTTCACAACATTAAACTAAATCCAGCCAAATGCAAGGAAATGCTAGTGAATTTTCTTCATAATCCACACTATTTGCTTAGAGCAATCACAGTAGGTAATAATGTGATAGATCGTGTCACGAGCTACAAGGTCTTAGGAGTTTTTAAACAGTAACCTAAGGTGAAACACCCATGTTGACTATATTTGTAAGAAAAGTTTTAAGAAATCATTTTCCTTACGAGTTTTGCGCAGAGCCGGTGTTTGCCAGGCAGATATCTTATAAAGGTGTGTTTAAGCACAGTGAGACCAGTTTGGAATATGCTGTACCAGTGTGGTAGGCTATCCCAACTTTACTATCAATCCAAAAAAGAGCGCTTAGAATAATTTTTCGAGCGGCTGTGTCTTACACTGACGCCCTTTATCTACCTCAGCTAACAACACTGGTTGATTGAAGACAGGACTTGTGTTTGAAGTAATATATCAAACATGAGACAGCTTTTCATCACCAGATCAAACACTGAGAAAAGAGTTGAAAATACGACACGCAGTGGAGTATTTTTAACGAACTTGGAGGTGTTTGATCCTGTAATAAAATACATTATCGAATGTTTGATGTTACTTCTCAAACAAAATGGTTTCTGACGTAGAAAGTAGGCAGTATTAGCACAGGCTTCGTCAACGACTCGAAAATTAATTTTCATATTTTATTGACTGAAACTGATCACCGTAAATTACTCATATTCTGTTGGTATAATAAATGATTCTGCTGTATTTTGTGTTCCCTTTACTAACGTTAACGCTTGTAATCTTGTCATACTGGATTAATCTTTTGATTAATTATCTTTTGATTATCGGACTCCTTTCGTTTTCATTTTTTTTTATTTTGTTTCTTGGTTAGTGCATTTTGATTCATTTATCTGCACCGATTAGCTTCTTTTTCAATATCACCCTCCAGAGAATCGATCTTTTGCTTCCACACTTCATAAACATCGAATTTTACCTTCTCTCCATTCACAAGATCATAAAGGTTTCTTCTCACCAATCCTTCATGATAAGCCAGGGTGCTGGCTCCCTTTACTCGTACTTGGTGGGTTATTTCCCCGGAGGATGTTTTCTTCACTGTGATCTGCCACATGTTTTCTCCGTTTACACACTGCGCAGTCGGTTCGTCCTTTTTCTTTTTAGAAAGGCCCTTTCCTTTCCTTTTTGATGGTCTCTCTTCTTTCTTTTTGGATGGCCTGACGTTTTTCTCTTTAGAGGAAGCATCTCTGTTCTTTTTAGATGGCTTGTATTTTTCCCGTTTAAAAGGTTCGCTCTCAGTCTCTTCAGACTGTCTATCCTTTCTCTCTTCAGAGGTGCGGCTTTCTTCCTTATTTGGTCTGTCCTTTTTCTTTTTAGATACTTTAATTGGCTTAAATTCGATCTTCATGTCATTGTCTTCACTTGAAAGGTGGGTCCAAAGGGAGTCACCGACAATCAAGGCATTTCCAGCGTAGTCGCCGGTTGTGTCATCTCCCTCCCAGGGTCTCTCGTCAAGTACTTTACGACTGTAGGTTTTTGCTTCACTGAACTCAACACAGTTAGTTGATTCTGTAGGAGTTTTGGAAGGAACTCCAAGCACAAGCTGGCTAGGTTTCCAGTCGTTTTCATCAGCGTAGTTTTCTGCAAAATTGTATTCTTCAAGTGGCCTTGAAGCTAAACCAAAGCACTCACTAGCAAAATCACTGCTGGCCTGTCATCATGCTTTAGATCTAAAAACAGCCGATAACTTCCCACTGTCCCATACACAATGCGTTTTGCCCCTGGAACATGAACTTTGATTGTGTAAGCTGCTTCTGTCAACCGACTATAACGATGTTCGAAAACCAGCATCTTCTCCGACTTCATGTAGTAAAGGAGATAAAATGCTTCCTTTAGGTAAGCCATAAATTGATCACTAATTGCGATAAACGAATTCGTTGGTAGTCGCAGAGAATACTCCAGATCTTCATTGTAGGGATGACCGCCTTTGAGAGCGATAATGAAATCCCCACAGAGGCCAGGAATTGGATCGGCTTCTAGATCAGTATTGAGGTCGTAACGAAATGGGACGCTCGGAACGGGTCGATCATCAATATTCCACCCATAAATACTGTTGTAACGATGTTTACTTCCAATCCCTCTGTTAATTGAGTCATGCCCTAGTGTATACTCCCAACTACAGTCAACCCCTTCTTTATCCAAACTTGCAACCTGCTTGCATCCAAAAATGTTGTCGGGCGAACCAGATACAGCTTCATTTCTTTAACATCACCTGGTTTTGTACGTTTGATGATAATCCTTCCCGTGAAAGTATGCCTCTTATGCCTGTCTTTCATGAAGGTCACTATTGTTTGTGATTCTTCATCGTATCCCATATCGTAAAGGTCCATTTTAAAGTAACGTGCCGCAGTCCCAACGCCTGTTCTTCCAACGAGGTATATTTCACCAAGAGTATTAGAATCGTCGATGATCGTGTGGGTAAAGTGGTGCTCATTGGAAATATAAATGACGTATTTGTTGTTTCCGCCATCGTTTTTTACCACACAACTTTTATCTTCCCCCATCACAATTTCGTCATCCAGTGGAGACCCTATAGAAAAAACACATTTTCCGTGATAAGATATTCCAAAATTATCTTAAAACTGGAAGAATTTCCCGAAATCAGCTAAACGTTTCAAGTCTATTCCTTACTTTCGTGAGTGTATTGGTAGTGTAACAGAATTTAAAGGATGAACATCCAACTCTTTCTTATGCGTTTTAAGGGATTTTCTAGGGGTACATAAACGTCTTGCATTTATTTTTTGTTTAAAGGTTTAATTGACTAAAAAGACAGTTAAGTTTGGCTAGATTTTGATAAGTAATATTCTTTTGCCGAGCGTTTTTAACATGACCCTCTGGCTCGAAAGAAAGGGCAATGAACTTCATCTTAGACGTTAATCAGTAATATACTGTGTTACGTGGGTGCGAGAAATCGTTTAGTGAAGAAACGATATTAGCTAGCAAATGGATAGGAACCATGAAATACGCTCACGCCCGTCACGTAACCGATTCTGTAGTCTTTTACTGATTCGTCTGACTCCTTTATCCTCAAATAAATTTCGCAGCTCGGAACAAGCCCAGTTTCTCTCTTGCCATAGAAGTCATAACCGAGCTGTACCGTACCTTTTGGTCTAAAAATGATATTGCCATATTTTGACTTGTCAAAAATTCGGTTTTTTCCCATTGGAAGATAGTCATTCTCATGACCGGGCCTTTTTTTAGAGCTAAATTTGATATTTGGGTCGTCGTCAACACCGGATATATGTTGAACTGACTCTGAACGCATCCCTTGTATCAAATTCCCTTGGTTGATCTCGTAAATAGTGCCACAGCCAGTATTATAATTGAACACGGGAGTGCCTTGGTTGGTTATGTCAACTTGATTTTGAAGATACTGTAGGGAGCCTTCTTTCAATTTCTGTATTGTCTCAAGATGATTTTTGTTAGTGCCGTATGGATTAACAGAATTAATCAAATCGATAATGATTGAGGCAAGCGAAAGCAGACATAGAGAATACTTCATGGAAAGTGCTGGCCTGTGGTATTTACGCACGAGTTGTTGACGTATCAGAAATCGAACGAGTGAGCGCAGCGAACGAGTAAGAATTCTGATACAAATACAAAGAGTGCGTAAATACCGTACAAAGCACTTTTTCCATGTGGTATTATGTTTATTATATACATACTGAGACATTCATCATTTTGGCGGCCTTTTTATTTAAAATCTTTCAAAAATGCTAAAATTTGCCGCTACACACTTTCCGCAAAATGACAACGAAAACGAAGTATCAGCTTTTTAGTAAAAACGTTTGTTAAAAACATAAATGCCGGTAAGGTTATGAAGTAATCCAAGAACTATAAGTAATCTTAACTGTTTGTTCTCAATGCACAATTGAAAATGAGTGAATTTAAGTAAAATGGCCGGTTTCAATATATTAGCATAAGCTTAAATGGAAGGCAAACTAGCTCCGACAAAAAGCACAACAAAAGCTTACGTCTCGTTCTGTTTTTCCGTTTCCGCTGTTGTTTCGCCGGCTCTCTACCGTTTTCGTTATCGACAGTGAAACAAACGAAACCATTCCACTCCATTTCCGCAATGTGTTTCACTTTTTTAGCGAGAAAAACTGTTTGGGTAAAACTTTTCTCGTTGAATGTGTGCGAAGCGGCGCTGCAAGCTGCAATAAAAGGCGGGAATTTTGGCGCAAAACTCACACACCTCTGTGGCTTCTGATTGGACGTATCATTTTCCTCACACGTGAAAAAACATCGTTCGCGATTCTGATTGGACGTATCATTTTTTTCACGTGTGAAAACCATCGTTCGCTCCTCTGATTGGCTAGAACTAATTTGCGTACGAAAATTTACGACATAGCTTCTTGGTGAGTATTTCTCAGTAAGTATATAATAAATCCTATAATTGCACCGACTGGACCTGCTACCGCAGCCAGAGTACTCCCAGCTGTGGCTAATGCACCCACAACGAATGAAGTCACTCCAACGGCTCCGCTTGCAACTACCATCGAAGCACTTGCAATATTCAAAGACCTGACTTCTGGTGGAGAATCCTTGTCATTGATTGCATTATGCAACTGCCAGCCACCCTTGGCTGTTCTTCATAAATGCTGTAACTTCACTGTCGAAAAACTCTCCTATTCTTTTTTTCCAAGCCTTGGCGCTATTAATGATGTCATCTACGTCATCTGCACTGCCGCTGACCACGCCCTCAGTTACCGCTTTGTTATAATTTGTGAGTCCACTGAATGTGTTTGGGAACTTTCCTTTGTGTTTCACTAACTGCTCAATCAGTTCAGATGCAACAGGGGACACTGTTGCTTGCGTTGTGTCGAAGACTGCTAGGGTTGCAATGGCGATATTGAGTGTTTCCATTGCCTTTTCTTTCTCTCCTTGCTCCATTTGGGAAATCGAGGCAATCACACCAGATCTCCACCAGATGCCAGTACCACCCACATACAGTGATGTCACCGATGAACCGGTTTTCAACATTCGAGTAGGGTCAGCTCGTTTCAGGAAGTTATTCTGGATCCTTTTAAAACCACTCATGCTGAACCGTCCATTGACTTCCAGCAAGCAGAAGAGGGAAACGGCGAAGCAGAGAACCAAAGAGCGCAGCATTGCCGCGGATATATCTGAAAAATGATTTTAAAAAAACGTTAAAACGAAAGAGAAATTGAGAAATTCCTAGACTTTCACTCAACAAGAGAAGGACTCCAATGGCTTGATTTTGGGACACGTTGCCTTGATTAAATTCAAATGTATCCCAAGCGTTATAATTCGGCCAATGTAGCCCGGTGGGGATACATTTATTTAGCTGGTTTCACGTGATCAAAGCATGGCAGCAAATGACGTAACAAGAGGTGGGAAAATACTTTCTGTTTTCGGAGCTTCAAATAGAACGGCAGTGAAACGATAAACTTTAACGCAGGAGCATTTTCAGAAGTAAACGTTAGGATACATTTTTATAATTTCATGCAAATTTGTCTTGTTCTTTATCTTAGTATGAAAATTTAAAGTCTAGAGAATACATTTTTTATGTTCTTTGAGTTGTATATTTGGCAGTCTCAACAGCTATACTTGTGTTCTTAGTTGTGCGACATTGTTTTGATTCTCTGTTTGTTATTTGTGACTTTTGATGTGAAAGTCTTGAAATATAACCAAATACTTAATGTCAGGACGCTCGGGAAAACAGTTAGTTTTTTTTTCCTCGAGTCCTTCGCCCGTAACTCGGGAAAACACAGCTTGCTGTTTCCCTCAGAACCTAACATTTAGTGTATATTGTAACATTAAAGACATCATTTTCCTTTCACCTTAAAAAAAAGAAAGAAGATTGAAAATCCTGATGCATTAGGTGCTAGCGTTTCAGTAGAGAAAATTTGGAAATTAGGGAGGTGTGTGGGGTTGGTCCTAATAACTGTCTCGAACTGTGCTAAACCGTTGCAGGCATCACGGTAACCTGAAAACAGGAATGGACCAAGTTCAATTGTCACTGTAATTGTAATTTGTTTACCCAAGGGGCACTTGTTAGTTCTTATGAACTCGTTTAAACGTGTCCTTGCTTTCCAGATCGAATTGGAATTTGGAATGTTGGTTTTTAAGGAGATGGGAAAAGAGGAGTACCCAGAGCAAAACCTCTCGTCGCAAGGAAGAGAACCAACAACAAACTAGTTTGTTTTTTTTTTTTAGATTCTGTGGGATATTTAGAGTGGAGTAGAATATACACCTTCTGCGATAAATTAATAAAGTGAGAGTCTACAGCAAAGACATGTTAGAAAGAAATTCATTAAAGCCAGTTGTGGGCCATTTCAATCTTCCAGATCATTCTAGTCAAAACACAACAATCTGCGGCTCCTCTCATCACCGTGATAACTTCAGAAAGCCGCAAAAAAGTAAAACATCAAATGTCAAATTCTTTACCTAAGCACTATAAATACGCACATATTGAATAAAGCCTTTTCATTTATGAATTATCATTGGTTTTCATATAACTATAACCTACAATGGGTACTAATGGACGCGGTTTCTTCGCCTACAATGTGTTTTTTGCTGTGCTTGGCTAGTTGAACCATGAAACCCCATCTTTTGGAGCAGGTTGATTTTGAGAACTCATTAGGAAATCTACAGCTTGTCGCTTTTGGATGAATCGTCACACCTGTTCTTTTTATCCAAGCGTTTTGTTTTTTCATTCTTTTAACTTAGAAATCCATGATCATAGTCGCATTAGAATATCTTTATCTGGTTTTATTTGTTTTTACTTAGTGTGTGAGGGATCACTGTAAGTGTTTTTTGTTATCCTTCGATTACATACTTTCCAATACGAATGTCTTCAAGAGAGATCTTCATCTTTTTCTAATTTCTTTTGTTCCAGGGGAAGTTTATGACGCAGCTTCGAAAAACTCGACACTTACCACCAAGGCGATTGAAATGTCAACTAATGAACGCTTTAAAACAGTGAAGGAACAACTATTGATGTGGAAAATCGAAGAACATTAAAAGGGGTGCCACAAGTGATACTTTTTTAACCACAAAAAAATTACTGATAATACTTGGGAGACATACATTATACATTATATGTATTTCTTTGCTAAGCGGTTGTTTGTTTATTATCTATGGGCAATATATACGGCGCTTAACTTACGTTTTACAGAAAATAGAAAGAAGAAAATTAATAAAATACTACTAATAATAATAATAAAAAAGAACTGTCAAAACTTAGCTGCCCTTAGACGATCCCTTTTAGGAGGTGGGCGATTGGGGTTGGGCAACAAATTTGTCGAAGCTTTACCGGTGTCATTGGTCCTTTTTTTGTCTTAACGTTTTCGGTGCAACTGTAAGACTAATAACTCAGCGCATGATTTTATTATTATTTAAAGCCTGAATGCAGGACAATTTCTATTATTATTATTATTATTATTATTATCATTTTTATGATTTCGCCTAATCTTTCCCTCTAATGTTCAACTCAAATGCATTTATTACAGCCTGTATGGTTACCTCTAGAAATTGCTTTACACTTAATTTGGGACTGGTAGACTATTCTGCTTGAACTTTTTTGGGCAGTGCCGCCGAAGACATAATCCTACTGACAAAAACTAATATAGAGCAGAAAGTACAAAACGGGGCCCCTGGGATCAACGTGAAAGACGTCCTCAGTTTTCTGTTGCCTCTGATGAGGATTTCTCATATTGGACAATAGCAGAAACTATAAGAGCTATAATTATGCTTGACAACTCGCCCCGCAAACCTGGAATGTCATAAGCCAGAGTCCAGTCATCCTTTTTCTTAAAGCAAAATTGCTTTTTAGCTGTCGATGCTATCAAAATATCCTTAGAAATTATGAACATTTTTGCATCTCCAATTCAATTTTTCCTAGTGTAGTCTCACAGGTGAAAAAAAAAAAAACAAAGAAGAAAAAAAAACAAGAAAAAAACAAACAGATTACCTTCAACCCCTTTAGATGATCACGTCGTTTTTATCTTGTTTTGTCTTCAGTGTTAATCAATGTTATGAAAAGAACAAGACTAAACATTAACAATTGAGCCACCCTGTCTGATGATTTGTCTACATTATATTGGACCTCTTTTTTTGACCAATGATCATCCTGAGAGGATGTGAATCCTTTTGTTCTGTGGCATGGTTCGCTGATTCGCTGAGAGAAGGCAAATCGTAAGAACTCACCAACAGGTAATCCACAATTTGTCTTTTAAGATAAATCTACAAACCTGTTCTTTTTGTTCTAGCGTTTCTCGACTATTTCAACTTCAATAATTGCATATTTATGGGAATCAGTTTCGCCGATTAGCCAGGGGACAATTATAATGCTGCCCGCTGAAAAGGGTAAAAAATGTGTTTTTGTATCGTTGGCGTCATTGTGTACACCTTGCTGATTAGAACCTCAATCTGTTATGTGTTATGGGATGAATTCAATCTAACTCCCAAGAGGCCTAACACTCTCGAACTCCTTCACACGTGATCAGGTCGGGTAGATCGATCGATCGATCGATCGGTAGATAGATAGATTGATTGATTCACTTTTATTTGAATACGGTAATTTCATAAGTTACATAACTTCTTTACATGAAAGCCCTATAGAAACAGAAGTAAATACTGTACAACTACACTAAAAATATGTACAAATAATAAAATATAGTAAAGTGTAGTCAACAGTTTGCCTGCCTACTAGCCAGCTTTCTTTTAAAGATAGCTTTAGATTCGGACGCTTTTATGTCATTTGGTAATGAATTCCACAGCATTCCTCCTCTGTATGAGAAAGACCCCTTATAATATTCTGTTTTTGGAACGTGGTCCAGTACAACATTATATTCCGTATTTCTTAGCATAGACTTATAAGGGTTGTTCTCACAGACATTCGAGAAAAGATCGCTTAAGTAACTAGGTACATTTCCATTCACTGTATCATTCATTAACAGACTTAAGACTTTAACGCCTTGAGGTGAGCTCTTCCCAGTTTAGTTGTTTTCGTATTTGAGCTGAACGAACGTCATCACCTTGAAAGGTTATTAGGGACTTTAAGATCCAACGACGCGGACGACAACGATAACGTCAAAAAAACAATAGGTTTAATTAGCAAAAAACAACTTTGCACGTGCATCACACTTTTTTGTACATTTCTTTCACGTTTTTGCACGACTACGACGTGAAAATGCCTAATTTCGCGTTTTATGGAGGACGTAAACAAGCAACGACGAAATTTTATTTCTCTTTCTGAGCTTGAATATGGTTCCTTGAAATTCAGCTTCAGGAGGGTTCGCCTACAATTGACAAAGTAAGTGGGTAGGAATAATCACTATAAAGACTGAAAGAACGCAAATTCACTTTTTAAGCGACGTTCTTGTCGCCGTCGCGTCGTTGGATCTTAAAGTCTCTACTATGCGTGCAGCACGATTTTGTAATTTCTGGATCCTAGTGGCAAGTCCCTGGTCTAAATTGTCCCAAACAACGTCGCAGTAGTCGAACACAGGCTGGATAAGAGATTTGTAAATAGTATTTAGAACATCTAATGGTACATAATCACGTGCCTGTTTTAGACCACTGATGGATCGATTGACTTTTGAACAAAGTTTGTCAACATGCTCGTTCCATTTAAGATTTTCATCTAAGTGAATTCCTAAATATTTTGTTGTTTGGACTCGTTTAACATGATTAATGCCAATCTTAATTGGAAAGTCTCTTCCTAAGTTAGATAATTTGAAGGTAGTTGCTAAGAACATATACTCCGTTTTAGTGACATTTAAGCTTAACCTATTTGCAAGAAGCCAGTCCCTAACGGGAGTTAGGTCATTATTTTCCTTGGCATATAGTTCAGCAGTGGATACAGAGGACGCATATATCGTGGTATCATCGGCATACATGTGTGCTTTGGTATGGAGAAGACACCCAGGGAGATCATTAATATATATTGAAAAAAACAACAAAGGGCCTAAACTTGAACCCTGCGGAACTCCACAACTTATCAACTGGGGCTTAGATACACATCCCTCTACTACACACTTCTGTTGCCTATCTGATAGGTACGATGAAAACCAGTCGAGCGTTACACCCTTCAGACCATAGAGCTCAAGATTTTTTAATAAAATATTATGTGAAAAGGTATCAAAGGCTTTGGCAAGATCGAGAAGCACAATCAAGTTGGTCATGCCTTTGTCAATGTTAAGATACCAATTATTTGTTAAATGTAACAGCGCTGTCACTATAGAGTGAAGGGAACGAAATCCAGACTGGTTTTTTGTTAACAGGCCATTTGAATTTAAGCACTCGTATAGTTGACCGTAGACTACCCTTTCACAAATCTTAGAAATGGCTGGCAAGACAGATATTGGTCTATAGTTTTGTGCATCTGGGCGATCATTCTTTTTATACAAAGGAAATACTTTAGCCAGTTTCCACAGCGATAGATAGATAGATAGATAGATAGACAGACAGACAGACAGACAGACAGACAGACAGACAGACAGACAGATAGATAGATAGATAGATAGATAGATAGACACGATGATGAATAAAGCTAACAAGCTTATGAGGTGGTATGTACTGCGTTCACCTTGAATACAAAGGGAATCTATGTTCCAGAGTCGCGCCAAGCAAGCTTTTTTTTATTTACACTCATGGTAGGGAAACATTTTTTGGTTCAGTGGGGCCCAGGTACAGAGAAACACTGAAAGACTTTGCGGCCCTTTTAATATTCCCTGACGCTACCACACTTATATCGCTTTTCCTCTTACAGAGACGATTTTGTTTAAAACGTGGACAAAGCGCTACCCAAGACTGGAAAAGTTGTCTTCCGGTTTGCGTTCGTCGATCAAAAGCGCCTACAGGAAACAAATATGGGACGATTTTGTTTCCCTCAACCGGATCCCTCGTTTCGCTACGTAGCCCATAGCGGGGGCTAAGGGAGACTCAATACCCTGAATGGGTCAAGAAATTTAGCCAAATCCAGTCAGCAGGAAATTGCCACCAAACTGGGCGAAACAAAACTTAATTTGTTTAAAAACAGAAAAATACAAAACAAGGTAAAGGTGAGAAGATCGAAGATTACAAAGAAATGAGAGAATTGCACTTGGTTAAAAAAAAGTTGAATTTCGCAGTATTTTTTGATAGGTCATTCTTTATCATTGCTTATTTTAAATATATTTTTTGCATTATTTCTTGGAATGGACAGAAATGCCGTGCGCGTTTCCAGTCTTTTCTCTTATCAATACTGGGGATCTTAAGATCCAAGGACGGTGAAGGCGATGAAAACATCGCTTAAAAACTGAATTCGCATTCTTTCGATCTTCATCGGGATTATTCCAACACAGGTGACCAAAGCGTAGTATGTTACCCTCTCCCGGTGGGCTATTGTTTGACTCTACAGCCCAGTGTCCGCTCACTGAAATGTAACGGTTGAAAATGTCAAACATTCCCTTCCGCACAAACGGCGCCGAAACTTTAACTGACTAGATTGTAGAAAGTTGATCTTGAGGCATCACTTTGTCAATTCGTCGTTGTAAAATGTAAGTGTTTGCTTTTTTCACGTAAAATTTAAAGCTGTTTTGGAAGCAAGTTTGAAGACCGATGGCGCGATTCTTTCCTATCGAGTGCTTAGTTTCTCTCTATTATTACACTATCAGGTCACAAGATGTTATAGAAAGACGACCACACCAGGTAACATACTTATTATACGTTAATAATATGATTTACCCATTTTGTTTTATTATTTGATGACAATTTTTTTTCCCATACAAACTATCATATCACGCTCGGGCCACCAGAGATTTCTATTCACTTACTTGATGAAACGTAGGCGAACTCTCCTGGGCTGAATTCCTAAGAACCATATCTAAGTTTAGAAAGAAAAAGAAAATATCGTGTACGCTTCTTTACGTTCTCCACAAAACGTGACATTAGGCATTTTCATGTTGTAGTCGTGTACTGACGACAAAGAAATGTACAAAACAGTGAGCTGCACGTTACTGCTAGGACGTTGTTTTATTAATCCAGACCTTAGTCATGGTTCGCAAGGACCTTGAAAAGTCATTGAAAAAGCATGATGTCCTTGAAAAGTCCTTGAAAATTGAAAAATTGTGGGATATCCTTGACACCTCTTGACTAGTCCTTGAATTTTGCACAGAAGTCCTTGAATATTTTTGAAAGCTCCCTGAATAAAAATAACCTTCGTCAAAAATAAAATGTTTTGCGCAAAGGGATGATTGAAAGCACAGCAATACACAAATTCTTTTGGTGATCATCAAGATTTCGGTGTTCCCGGCATAGTTTATTTTCTGTTATTTGAAGTACCCTGGGAACCATGCCTTAATGAAGGAAGGTAGTACAATAAGCGAAGCCCCTTCCACCTACGCTTTTTAAAGGTCTTTACTTCATGTTATTGGGGAAAAGAAGTTCTTGAAAAATGTCTAATTTATTGCGGGATGTCTAGTTAACAAAATATTAAAAACCCGCCAAAGTTTGTTAGGTGGAACGTATAAAAAAGTGGCTCTTAAGATTTTCAACTTTTAGGTTAGAAACAAGACCGTCATAGAACATCGTTAATGTATTTTGAGCATTTTTTTTTTCAAAAACACTGATTCGTCTTGACGGTTTGCACAGGCAATACAGCCATGCGCTTGTTTTCTGACCTTGAATTAAGTAAAAGGGCTGAAACAGACTGCATTTCGGCTACTGAGCACAAAATTCAACTATTGTTATTATAGACAAACAAAGGCACCAACCCGAGGCTTTGGTGGACAAAATACAGTGCTTTGTACGAAATTGTCCATCCGAGCCTCGTCCTCATTTCTTTATGAGCGCTTACCATTTGCAAGGGTATTTCGGTGAAAAATTTCCGTCAAATGTTAGTGGTATTTTTTTGGCACCGAAAACAGGAACGGGATTGAGTTGTACCATTTACAAAATACCGGTAAAGTTTTCGCTTTCTCTGGACATGAAGTCTGGCACTAGTAATTTAAACAAATGGTACAGAAAATTTCGGTCGTTTCGGTAAAAACGGGAAAAACGTAATAGCTCCGAAGGTATTACTTTTTTTCCGGAAAATTTCCACTGGGATGAACCGTTCCATTGAATTCTCCCTGGAATTTCCGGGTTTTTTCTTACAAATGGTAAGCGCTCTATGTTTGCTCACTGGAGCGTAATGCGGGAAAGGTCTATTATTATTATTTGTTTTAAGCAGTTTTAATGGCAAGTATTTTAAATTGCAAATAAAAATGTTCTCCTTCAGTCAGCAATTAAAATTTTCAGCCTTAGAAAGCAATTTATGAATATTCAAAACCTATAAAACAAAACCGGACAATTCATGGGATTACGAACACATACTTTACTAATCCATGTTTTACTAGTCCAGTCCAGTTGGCCTTTTATCGTATGACTCCCATAGTTATTCAGTGGGGATTCAAGTGCACATTTTGGGAGACGCATTTGTAGGTTCAGGAACAAGGAGTATAATTTTATGATAGAGGGCAGAATTAACTATCAGATATTAACGCTAGAAAAAGGCAGAGAAGATGCAAAGACTTGAAATCACTAATTTTATTGAATTAATGGTTGTTCGCTTCGTTCATCCGCGAATCTGTCCAAAGAAAAAAAAGACGACAAATATTAGGCACATGCCCTCGAAGTTAGACAAAAGTTGCACTTTTGGCGTTTTCTTCCCTCTTAACAGAAATTCATTTTAAAACTAGAGTAAAATGACATCTCCATTGTATGCTGTGAAATCTTTCTTAGTTAAATAGTATTAAAATACCACAATCTATTAAAAAGAGGACATAATGTATCAGATGAGGACATAATGTATCATATTTGAGGGACCCAATAAGGGCTTTCAGTCCCGTTATCCCGACCCAAATTTTCGCTCAGTCCCGTAATCCTGAGGGTTATTTTCATCCCATTCATACTTTCAATCACGAATCTCACCCCCATATTTCTTTGAAATCCATAATTCCGGCCTTCAGATAAGGTCCCGCAAAACCTTTTGGAGACCCTCTTATTCGATAAGTGCTGATATTTTACATAAATTCGACTACTGCATTACACATATTCTATGATACATAACTTACTTCAACTTTGACGACTTTCGTCGTGTTTTGCCTTGTTGTGTATCCCAATTACGCGGCAAATGTTCATCCGACTATGGAAGGAAAGGCGAGAAGAAATTTGTTTAAAAAAAGCAAGGAAAAATGGATAAACAAATAACGAAAGAATTTCCTAGATTTCACAACTGGTCTAATTCTTACACGATCTGACGTGGCTTGACGTTTCTTGGGAAGGGAGGACGTTTGAGCGAACGACCTCGGACCACCCGACAATAACAACGTTCACTTATTACACCGTCGCAAGAGTCACAGCTTGACATTGCTATTGGAAATCATGCATCGCGCGTGCAACCGACAGATTAGTTAGTTAAAAGGTCAACTGTTACACTCTAACAGTGTTCTCCCTAAAGTTCAGCCTAGCGGTCAGGGACCATTCCTGACCGGCAAGGCAAAAAATATACGCAAGAGGCGCACTTTCCTTAGGGGGAGGGAAAAGTGGAGTGAGGGATATGGCCCCACCCTTCTTTGGATAAGTTCTCTGAAACGTCGTTCTCTTATTAGACCTTTTTTCGGCTAATCCGCTGCTGTAAGCTATCGGCCTTCCGATCTGAGATTAGAAAATTAAAACAAATTTTACAATTTACTTAAAAAACACACACACAATCGGCAGCACACCTTTTCCGTTCAAATTTATAGTTTAAATCTTAAGACAACAATTTAAAACGTATGATTCCAATAGTTTTATCCTGCTTTAAATGTTCTCTCTCCATAATGCGTGACCCATATCAGAAAGAAGATCACAATTTGCGTATTTTTTAATAACAACTTGTATAATTTTAGTTAATCTTCAAGCGGTTGTAGGTGGTAAGAAATGTTGCTTCAAACGGTAAATTTTACCGGTTACCCCCTGAGAAGGAGAACACTGCTCTAAAAGGCCTTTTCACGAGACGGTCACATGGAACAACAACACCTTGCTGGATGGCAAACGACGCACTGTCAGAGGGAATTTTAAACAAAGAGACTATATCATTCAAAAAGCTAATATCCTTTCTTTTCAAGGTCCCACTGCTTCGTTTGCCATCCAGCAAGGTGTTTTTGGTACTATGAGACCGTTTTGATCATGGAAAGGGCCCATTAGCTTTCACTACTCCCTATGAAAGTACAGGTAAAGCTTTCCCGTTAGAGGCACTAGAAAATCGTTCCACAAAAACAGAGACGTGAAAACTAGGTAGGGGAGAAATGTTACGGCTTAAAGGAGCTGTGTCACGAAACTCAGCCAAATTAGGTCATTACAAAATGCCCGTTAAATTAAGAGAAACACAAAAATAACAGCTTAAAACATTAAAGGAAGGTTAAAATAACACAACAGAGACAACAGATGCCACGGGTGGGCAAAACTGAAGAAGACTGAAACGGATTGAAATTAGGGTTTTTGAAAACTGTTCAGCCTAACAGTTCTTTAAAGTTGATCTCTTCTGTTTGCAACTTCAAAAATAATGCTCAGGAGACATATTTGTTTGTCTCGAATCTCTGATTTTGTCATTTCCATGTAATTTCTTTGCTTACTTTAAGTTCCATAGCGATTGAGGGCGAGTAATTGGCAAAATTAAACAAAATGAACTGGACTGCCGTGACACAGCCCCTTTCATAAGGGGGAGGTTTTCTTACTAACCATGTTTCCCAAGGACGGCAGTCCTGATCACTTGAACAATCCCTAGCGGAATCATGGGGCTTCATGTCCTGCAAATATATAATACATGGAGGTATAGTACAGAAAGCAAAGTTAGATAAAGTTTCTAGTCATTACAATTCGAATTAAAGGTTGGGAGTTGAGAGTTAAAACATATTCATCTTATGCAACCGAGAACCGAGAGAAGGGGGCCCCTGATTTCTCCTAGTTGCCGTCAGCTACTAGTCTTATCAGGTCATATTGCAATACGGGTAAAACATGGATTAGGAACTCTATATCTCTTACCTATAGATAAACGAGTTATGCAATGCTTTCGTGAAGCATACCCGCGTAAAATCTCACGAGTGACTTGATTTTTCTCAGTAAAAAAATGGCTTGTGTGTTTACAAAACAATTCAAGTCGAGAGGAATATTAACGGTATAAATAAGAAAACTTATTTATCCCATGCCACTCATCAAAACAATTAACAATTAATTATATACACCTAATTGCAATTACATTCTGATTGTCTTGGAAAAAATGTTAAAGGAAATTACACTTCATTGTGAGCGCGGTTGGGGGGGAACGAGCACGGAGAACGCGAAAATGAAAAATGGAAACAAAAGAGAGAATTGGAAATGAAGTTATTGCTAGGGTTCATTTTCATTTTCCCGGTCACCAACCTTGTTGCCCGCTCACCGCTAACATCCCAGCTGTACATGAATATAGATTTTAAACGGGGAGAATACAACATTTTCCTACGTATTTATTACCTCAGCCGGATTTCCTTTCTCGCGGACTGTTTCATCCTGCACATATACATGACATGAGATACAAAAAAAAATCATAAAAATGCATTGGTCAGATGAGTGAACGGTTACAAACCAAAATTCTTTCTTCATAGGCAGGTGTGATTATTTCGCAATCCAATCCCCTTGGGGAACAACAAGAATGCAGTTAAAAGGTCTGAGGCCCCATCCACACAAGACAGAACATTTTTCAAACCGAATATTTGTTTACCCGGATTCGTGTGGACAGAGCCTTAAACTAATCTGAAAAGCGCTTTCAAAAAGATGTGGTTTCGGCGAGAGGATTAACTGGTTGTGCGCTGACGGACGAGCCGATTCGTGTACAAATATGCGGCTTCAAAAAATATCCCGATTCGTCTGGGCGGGCCCTGAATGAAACACACAATTGTTCTTATCACAAGTGGCTGATAAAACGAGGAGATGCAAAATGGAAACAAAACAGCAGTGAACAAAAAATTGCCAAGAAGTTCAGAAATAGTGTCAAGGGTCTTAGAGAAAACGGAACAGAGTCACTATAATTATAATGTTCGGTCGGGATTATCTTTTGCCACTTGCCTTGAATGTGGTTTATCCACGTGCTAGCGAAAAACGATGTTTCTGAGGAATTTGATCTCCTTTTACTTTAGCTATCCTTTACTTTATTTCGCATTTATTCCTGCAAAGCTAACAGTCTGCCACATACATAGCGATTAACTAAGTATTTACCTTGGCGGGTTTTCCGTTAACGCAAACAGTTAATTGCAAGACGCAAAGAAACAAGAAAATCACAGCTATGCCACGTTCCATTGTTATCAGCAATGACTACATGAGAAAATATCAACAATTTTCAAACGATTAGTCACTAAATAGAGTGTTACTACATATATCGTCTTGGATACTGACTGATACTTGTTTGCCCGCACAGGTTTTACTAATTCACTCGGTTTCGTCCAAGATACTGAAGATAACGGAGACGACATTTCAAAAGGTTTGGAGCTAGATATTTCCACCAGACGAAAGGAAGCAAGGAACTCTAGACCTTCCTAACAACCAGAACTGGCATGGCAAGGTAAAACCAAAGTGGAAGATATGACGCTCATGAAAAACAGCGATTTGTTACGGTTAATAGGCGTCACTAGCTGTATGTTAAATAATCCCGGTATTTCGAATAGTTCAGAACTCTGTTATCATTATCTGAAAAGTCGAGAGGCTTGAAAGAAAACGCCCTCCACTAAAATCGACATACCTTGGATGGGTTTTCACGTCTGGTCAGTTTGAAATAAGGAGCAGTTAAAGGATTGTCACCGTAATAAAACACAATAGCCTTATGAGAGACTGCCCTTCTTAAATGTTCTGCCTTCAAGTTATTAATATTTCACAAGAAATTTTTCAAGAACAGTGCAAAACCAACTCATTGTCTTTGACCATTCCCTGTTCCTGGTAATGTAAGCGTAAGACGTCTTGCTTCAGTTGTTCGAACGTTACCATCGGATATTTGGAATAACGGACCAACAACTATTATTTCGACTCATTTTGTTTTTCATTTGAAAAGCTTTCAACAATTAGTCAAATGTACTATTAACTTTCGAGCCTGATGGGCCAAATATTTTTAAACGAAAATATTTTCAACCTTATTTCCCTCGCATTAACATCGTTTAAAAGACAGCTCCACTTCACTGCTGAGAATACAAATATGATCTTGACATTGTCCATTAACCCAGACACCAAATCAATAATTTATACACGTGTCTAAAGAACAATGAAAAGAAAAATTGGATAACGAGAAATTTGTTTGTCGCTAATCTCCTTGCTGTTACTGATGTTTTGAAATAAGGAAGGTTTGCTTTCAGTGTGTTAACATGATGCGTCCATGATTTCATTATTTCAAGAAACCGTAAAAGAAAACGCTGCTGTAAACAAATTTAAAAATAATGTCAGGAGAGTGACCGTTTTAACTCAATTGGAGCCATGAATTTGCCAGCAAAAGATGTTTAGTCTTGGCCAGAACACTGGCATCTGAAACATAAATACGAACTGTCAAATTCAAAGGACATGATATTCATTACAAAACCTTGCTATTAATAAATAATCCAGTATGAATCGGTAAAAACAATTTGCCACCAGTCTAAACAGTTAGACTACTGTTGATTACTGGTACGACATGGGACGGTGAAATTGACCTTTTTCAACTTCTTCTTTATAAAATTCGGAATTTTCGTAACGCGGCTAAAGGCGAGTTGTACCATAGAATGCATTTTGAAAAAATGAAATGACCGAAATGGTAAAGTTTTGAGGCTTTATCGAACGAACAATGTTGATGAAAATTTCATGAATCATTTGTCTGATTTGGTTAAGAAACTGTTTTTCTTAAGTCTTAGGTATTAATTCAAATAAAGTATCTACTTGAAGTCAAACTCTAAACCTGCCAGAAATGCACTATTACGCTTAAAAAAGCTTCAAACAACAAGAGCAAACGAAACGATGTTATTCAGAGCATCTCTAATAATAAAATACAACCAGTGAAGGAAAGGGAATTCCCACGAATGATTTGTGTAACAGACGTTGAAATGGTTCCTAAATATAAGAAAAAGGCAGGCTTGGACTTCGAGGAACAGTTTATTACTAGTAATTATTCTGGAATTTGGCGGCTACGTAAGATGGATCTCGGGTAGAATCGCGATGCAGGGATATGAAATAAGGAGCGTGAACAACGACGACTGACGGGAGCGAAAATCGCACCATTAAATTCGTCCTTCCAACCTTGTCGGGATTATTCGAACTCCCTTAAAAATGTAGATGAATTATCATAGGGAGCGATTCCACGCATCCTCCTCTTCTCCGAGTCTGGATGGAAACCGAGGAAAGAAAGCAAAAGAACCAGAGCGATCCAAACCGTTTGAGTTCGCCCTCGTCAGCGAAGAGCCGGAATAAAAAGAGTTCGTGATCAATAATTGTAATATTTTGCTAAGAGGGTTTTTGCATTTCGTTTCTAGACAGTGAGGAAGCAGTGCGCCGAAAAATTGGCGATACAGTTAGACTGACAGGGTTCGTACCTTTTTTTGAGCAAAAAAACCTTTTTTAAGGTGGCCCGAACCTATTTATATGCGTGCTGATTATGTTTTTGATTTGCGTTTTTCAGAATACAAGATTCAACCGATTTCTATGATTTTTGGCATACCAAATAAATAATGATGGAACTTTAAGAAAATGTTATTTGCTTTCTTGTAGATATAAAAACCTTTGAGATATCAGCATCTATTTAAAACCACATTTTTACGAAAAATGTAAAGAACTTCGAAATCCCGCGACAGATTTTTCCCTAACTTAAGCGAATAAGCCTCAGAGCTCTCTAGTTTTACATCGGCACGTTTGAAGGCAGTCGTGACCGTAGAACTCACTGCACAAAATGCTGGTCAAATTTAACCTTAAAATGCTACGCTAACACATTTGTTAAAGTTGACGTACGAATAGAGGTAGAGTGGCTACAAACTATGTCCTATCTGAAAGGATATTCCTACCTAAAGCTTTTTTGCAAGAAACAGAGTAATCACAAAACTTCCGGCGAACATAGTTACCTCTACAAAGAGGACAACTTTATGCTGAGTGCGCGGTAATATTAAAGAACTTCTATTCATCAAACTTACGTTGTATTTGTTCCTCTCTTTTGGAAACAAATATTAAAAAGCAAAATATAGCGTATACGAACAACTGTCAAGAGTTTTTAGCGTCGCAGGTTCCCGTTTTGAAGAGAAATAAGGCCACTAACTCCAGTATTTCCAACCTTCCTCTATTTGGAGATGAGTAGCCATTGATCGGTGAACTTCGGTGTCATATGCCGATAATCTGGTACTTGGTAACCTGGCCAATAAAACTTCACATTTATTTATTCAGTCACAATTTGTGAACAAAAAACAATATACATGTTTAGCTATCAATCTATTTATACATTAATAAATTACTTATTTTTTATCTCTCTATATATTTTGTTGTGAACATTTTTATATAATTTATGTTAATTTATTGATGTCTGCGTAATATTGTAGTCACGTGATCTTATTGCACCATCAAGTAACCCGAGACGCGGGAATATTTTTGTCAGTAAAACAATTTCGATTTCGACTATTAAACATGATCAGTTGTGTTTACTAAATGGCGCCCAACGTGGGGCAGATTTTCGATCGCAATGCCTCCCAAAAAGGGTAAACCGAAGTCAAAAACACACGAGATATCAAGTACATCGAGTATGCAAGCGAATACATCGAATTTGGAACGACTGCGAGTTATACGTGAAGGACACCGACGATATGTATCGAAACTGGATCAAGAATTCACCGAAATGTTGCAAAGCGAAGACAAGGATTACGAACGGCTCAATGTTATGAGACAACTCTTGGATGGAAAACAAGAGTCGCTTAGCGAAATGGACCAAGAGATATTATCTTTATGCGAAGTTACAACGATTGATAAAGAAATCGAAGAGTCAGAAGAATTTACTGCCTCAATTATACGTCTAAAATGCAAAATCGAGAATGCGAGCAAGGTGAACATGCCAACCCAGCAACACGTGGGATCTCCTCAAACGACATCACAGCCAGTGAATCAAAATGCAGTCCGTGCAAGATTACCGAAGTTGTACCTGCCGAAGTTTAGAGGAGATGTGACCAAGTGGAATACCTTCTGGGATTCATTTCAATCGGCGGTTCATCGTAACGAAGGGATTTCCAACATCGACAAGTTCAACTACCTCAATTCTGTCCTTGAAGGGGCCGCCGCTCGAGCTATTCAGGGTCTTACCTTAACCGAAGCGAACTACAACGCAGCAGTCAAATTATTACAAGAACGTTTCGGGCGTCCCCAACAAATTATCAGCGCACATATGGATCAGCTTCTCAAGGTCTCGCCGTGTTCTAATGATCGCCCAGCCAGTCTTCGATACGTCTACGATCAAATTTGTGTTCATTCCCGCGGTTTGGCATCGCTCGGCGTAACTTCAGATCAATATGGAAGTCTCCTAATTCCTGTTATTATGTCAAAGTTGCCATCTGAGATTCGATTGCAGATAGCCAGGAACTCTAAGGATTCTGTATGGAAAATGGAGGAGTTGCTAAACGTGATAAAGGTTGAAGTCGAAGCGCGGGAAGCAAGCGAGATGACCATGGCGAAAACAAGCGAAGGCGGGAAAGTTCAACCACCCGGCCGTGATTCAAAGTTTCGAAATCAAACGCCAACCGCGAATTCACTCGTCTCTCAGCAAGGTGGGAACTTCAAAATCAAATGTGCCTATTGTCAAAACGAGCATTACTCTGCATCATGTGGTGTGGTAAAAGATACCGTTCAACGAAGAAGTATTTTGGAAAGGGATAAACGATGCTTCAATTGTTTGCGTTTTGATCACTGTGCGAAAGACTGCACGAATCCAAAAAAATGCCGACACTGCCAGCAGCGGCATCATCAGTCGATTTGTTCAATGCTTGACCAGGGGAAACCGAAACCAAAAGAAGTTTCAGCCGAAGAGACAACGACAACAACAACAGTGAGCAACAAGGCAAAGGGAACTGTGCTCTTACAAACAGCGAAAGCCATGGCTGTCAATGTTGTCAGTTCTAAAGCCGCACCAGTTAGAATACTTTTGGATACCGGAAGTCAACGCACCTACATCACCACCAGATTAAAATCGAGGCTTAATCTGTCCCCTGTCAAGTCAGAAACATTGCATCTTAACACCTTTGGAGACGAAAGATATACGAAGCAACAATGTGATGTTGTGAACTTGCGGTTGCAAGGATCTCAAGGAGAAATCAAGATATCTGCACTATGTTTCCCGAAGATTTGCTCGGCGGTGTCAGCTAAAGTTAACATCGACAATCACGTACATCTGCAAGGTCTCGAGCTTGCTGACATGAGCATTGCTGAAACAGGTCAACAGGACATAGATGTGCTAATTGGATCTGATTATTATTTCGATATTGTGTCTGGGGATGTCATTCGTGGCTGCAGTGGTCCCGTAGCAGTTAGCAGCATGTTCGGATGGGTCTTGTCTGGTCCCACAAGTGCTGAAGAATCAAGAGAGAAGTTTGCAACTACAAATCTCATCATAGAGAGGCCGGAATTGATGACCTTGAGCCCATTTGACATCAGTCATAGTGAGAACGATGAGTTATGTAATGCCTTGCAGAAATTCTGGGACATTGAGTCATTAGGAGTACGAGAGAAGCCACCTGTGTCACAGTCAGATGGTGGAGAGTTCCTGGAGAGTATTCATTTCAATGAGAATGAAGGAAGATACGAAGTTGGTCTGCCTTGGAAGGAAGGCCTTGTTCCTGCTTCAAACGAGTACGAATTGTGTGTTACAAGATTGAGACAGCTTCACTCGCGACTGAAGAAAAACAAGGAACTATTGAGAGATTATGACAATGTGATCAAGGATCAAGTCAAATCCGGGATAATCGAAGCCGTACCAGAACACAACTACGACCAAGCTCCAATGCATTTCTTACCTCATCATGGCGTAATTCGGTCGAACCGGGAAACTACAAAATTGAGAGTTGTATTTGATGGTTCAGCCAAATCTGACAAGTCAACTGCTTCAATTAACGAGTGTTTAGAGAAAGGACCGAACTTAGTGCCACACCTATTTGATATTGTGGTTAAGTTTCGAGGGTATCCAATTGCTGTAGTAGCTGACATCGAAAAAGCCTTCCATCAGATACAGATCAACCCAGAAGACAGAAGTATGCTGAGGTTTCTATGGTTCGATGAAATTGAGAAAGATCGTCCGCAAATCAAGCAATACCAGTTTCGAAGGCTTGTGTTTGGCTTAACTCCAAGTCCAGCTATCCTGGCAAGTACCATAAAACTCCATCTGTCCAAGTACAAAGAAAAGGAACCAGAAGTAACATCTTTGTTAAGTTCCAGCTTCTATGTTGATGATCTGGCAGGAGGAGTGTTTCGCGAGAATGAAACTGTGAACTTGTACGACAAAGCACAGGAAATCATGAAAGATGGAGGATTCTCACTGCGTAAGTGGAATTCTAACTGTCAGTCCTTCCGCGAAAAAATCAAGCAGGATGAAGAAAGAAGAGGACCGTCAGTTTGGGAATCCCCTCCCAAAGAAAGTGAAAGTACACAAAATCTCAAGAAAGAAGAGTCATCGAGTGCCAAAGATGATAAACTGGAAACAGAGCAATTGGTGAAGATTCTCGGGATTTACTGGGATGTCATTCGAGATGAATTTCGCTATGACCTCTCTGAGTTGATTGAGTACGCAGAAGCCCTTCCAGCTACCAAACGATGTGTTTTGAAACTGTCAGCCAAAATCTTTGATCCGATTGGACTGTTAACTCCATTTACAATAAGCATGAAAGTCCTTTTTCAAGATTTATGTGTTGAGAGGGTCAATTGGGATGAAAACTTGGAAGGAGAAGCTTTAGCGAAGTGGAAAACGTTCATTAATGACCTAAATGCTCTGAAGAACATTCGAGTTCCCCGATGTTATGCCAATTACTCACCAGCGCAGTCAGCAGTATGCTCCTATCAGATCCATGGATTTTCAGATGCATCGAAAAGAGCCTATGCAGCTGTTGTGTACCTGAGAACCGCATTCAGCAATGGTGAAATCCAAGTCAACATCATGACATCCAAGACGAGAGTAGCGCCGAGTAAACGTCAGTCAATTCCCAGGTTGGAACTGCTAGGAGCTGCATTGCTAGCCCAACTAGTTCACTCAACGCAGCAAACGTTACAATCCGTTCTTCCAATTGAAGGAACATTTTTGTGGACCGATTCATTCACCACGCTGTGTTGGATAAAAAATGCCAAAGCATGGAAACCTTACATACAACACCGGGTCAGCAGGATACGAGAACTAACTAACGAAGCCAACTGGAATTTCTGTCCCGGGGAGTTGAACCCCGCTGATCTACCATCACGAGGATGTGGAGGAGAGCAATTAGCACAAAACCAGACATGGTGGAATGGGCCCAAGTTTCTGAAGTTAGTGAGAGAACATTGGCCTGAGTCGCCCCAAACAAGTGCTTTGTCTGATGACGAAGAAGCACTTCAAGAAGTTCTAAAAAGCCCTGTGAGTGTCACGCACTCTCTGGTCACGACAGAGTCAGAAGACCATTCAATCAATCTCAGTCAAGTCATTGACATTGAACGATACTGCAGTGTAACACGATTATTCCGCGTGACAGCCTACCTATTACGGTTCATAGGTAATGCGAAGAACAGTGTATCAAACCGTGAAACTCACAAGCTACCAGAACATTCGTCAAAAAGGGAACTTAATGCTCAAGAGTTAAATCAAGCTGAAATGCTGTGGATCAAGACTGTACAGAAAGCCTCATTTGCCAAAGAACTCGAATTTCTTCAAAGCAAAAGGGGAACATTTCCACCCGTCTATGTCACGCAATTCAACTTGTTCCTTGACAACCAACAAATCATCAGATGCAAGGGGAGAGTAAACAATGCACCGCTCTCTGAAGAAAGCAAGAATCCAATCTTACTTCCGTCTAAACACCCACTAACTAGTCTCATCATCCAGGATGTGCACTCCAAGATTAAACACAGTGGTATCAAGGACACCTTAACCACTATTCGAGGACGATTCTGGGTACCAAGAGGTCGAGAAGTTGTGAAGAAAATTGTAAGAAAATGTACCATCTGTAGAAGAGTAGAAGGAGCTCCATACAGACCACCACCGACTCCAGATTTACCACTGGAACGAGTGTCTCTAGACCCGCCGTTTTCCCACACAGGATTAGACTTCATAGGTCCTTTGTACATACGTGATGGAAGGTCTTCAAAAGAAACGGGCTCTGACAAGGTGTACATTTGTTTATTCACTTGCGCGTCCACGAGAGCGATTCATTTGGAACTGACGCCTTCTCTGAGCGTTGATTCATTTCTGTTGGCCTTTCGTAGGTTCGTTAGTCGCCGGGGATTACCAGTCACCCTTCTGTCTGACAATGCCAAAACCTTCAGATCCGCATCCAAAGATATAAGGAAGATCATACAATCAGACGAGGTTACGCGATACTTAACTGACAATCGCATCACATGGAACTTTATCGTTGAGCGAGCTCCCTGGTGGGGGGGTTTTTGGGAACGGATGGTTAAAGTTGTGAAGCAACCATTGAAGAAAACAGTGGGACGCTCTACGTTAAACTATGATGAGCTACAAACCACAATGGTGGAGATCGAAGCAATCGTAAATGCACGACCGTTAACATATGTCTATGATGATGAAGAGTCAGTTTCCACTCCACTTACGCCATCTCATCTAATTACTGGTAGACGAATTACT
Organism: Porites cylindrica; assembly: GCA_964035525.1. Lineage (NCBI taxonomy): Eukaryota > Metazoa > Cnidaria > Anthozoa > Scleractinia > Poritidae > Porites > Porites cylindrica. Next base: position 31,311,810 of record OZ037782.1, on the reverse strand, counting down.
AGTGCACCAAGTAACCAGCATTTCGAAGTTGTTAGTGTTAATCAGACCTTGACAAAGAGAGCTAAGCATCACCAACGATTACTGCATCAGTTCACCAAGAGATGGCAGCACGAGTATCTTTTGAGTCTACGAGAGCGCTCTAATGAGAGATGTAAGAAGCAAAACAAGGAGAGCCCAATCTCAGTAGGTGACATTGTGATCGTGAAGTCTGATCTGACGAAAAGAACATTTTGGAAACTGGCAAAGGTTCAAGAACTGTTACCGGGTAGAGATGGTCAGATTCGATCAGCAAAGGTCAAGGTGGCTGGCAAAGGGGATCGAAAGCCACAAGTATTACGTAGAGTGATACAGGACTTAATTCCTGTTGAAGTTTCTGAGTGAACATTGAACTGAACTGTATATGAGATGAATTCAAAATTGTGTCTTTTCAAACAGTGAACTTTTTAGACGACGAAGCTCTTTTGACATTTATTGAATAGTGGACATTCAAGATTTATACTGTTGAGTCAAAGCGTTTTATCACGAAGTCGTGATGCAACCCTGGGGAGTGTTGTGAACATTTTTATATAATTTATGTTAATTTATTGATGTCTGCGTAATATTGTAGTCACGTGATCTTATTGCACCATCAAGTAACCCGAGACGCGGGAATATTTTTGTCAGTAAAACAATTTCGATTTCGACTATTAAACATGATCAGTTGTGTTTACTAAATATTTATCTGTTAATGTAATTTTTTCTCACACAGAAAAAGATAACAAAACGAAAAGAAAAAACAGACAAGAAGTTCGGAACCAGAATTCCACTTGCGCAGGGGACAGGAGAGGCCTGGACCGAGAGGGGGTAAATACCCTTCATTTACTCTCTTATCTTTTGAGTTTCAGTCACGTGTTTTAGTCTTGTCTATTCTCTATTATATATACATACAAGGTAATCCTGCACACATTCGAAAACGAGCTGGTGAGTGTGTGAAATGTTTTTTAAAAGCTTTTAAAACAAGCAGGAGCCGCTCGTGGAACAAGACTGAGTCGCACATAGAAACTGTTAAATTTCGTTCAGAAGAGTTAAGTATTTACGTCAGGAGTTCGCAGCAAGGTCATCTTAGAATAACAATAATAACAATAATACACAGAGGAGTATCAGTGTCCACATGTTTGACAGTTTCATATCAAGTAGGAAATGCGCTTGAGCACCTCATTCACTTTGTTTCTGATTATACTATATTTTAGGATGTGTTTCCGGACAATGCGGCAAAAAGGAAGATTTTATCCTTAGTGATAAGATCCGTACAAATAATGGTTGCCCGTGGACGGGAGATTTGCGCAACAAAGAGGTAAAAACCCAATATAATTAAATTAATATTTCCAAGGCACAGTTCTTGTCATGCACGGCTTCTTAAATCTGAAACATTATCATTCCCAAGTCGAGCGTGCATTTTGAGGCACGTTTACCGATGGGCAGTTACTATGGTTCTTAAGTAGCAGGTTGTCAAGCTATTTATGAGTAAAAATGCATGATTTAACTTATGGTGTTCCATAAAAAGGAAAACATTGAGCAAGAACAATTAACGAAAATGGTCATTGCGTATTTCCATTCCGCCTTGATTTGATTGATTGAGCACAATACCGCCCACACTAGTATGCTCTAAGGGGGTGGGCGGGGGTGAGGGTCTGCTCTTATAATTATGCATTCCTCTCAGAAGAATTTGACAATAACTATGCGAAATGAGTGCATTATGGGGTCTAAATTTCTCTCGGGAATACCATGGCCTAAAAAAATTAACAGTTTTTAATTTAAATGAAAAAGGATAAAGAGATTATTTGTCTGACAAATAGGATTTTTATGGTTTTCTATAAATGGTAGTCTCGCATGAATCAGGAGGAATTCAACCTTCTTTATTTGCAAAGTTGTTGTTATTGGCATCCAACCCAGTGCCAGGTCAGTTGTTTCAATCCGTGAGCTTACCAGTGGATGCCTGTCTATCAGAAAAAATACGGGCAAAAATTTGGAAGGACGAATACGTAGACTCTGGTTCACTACTTGCCAACCCTGTGTTGGTCGATCGATATCAAATTCAGACAGCGGTTTTACCCCCTCTCTTTGCCTTGAACCATTGGCTAAGCACAAAAAGGTTACAACAATAATTGAAACGTGGTTAAGCAGTTTTCATGTTTTTGTGGGGGCTTACACAAAACAATTTCCTCATGAGGCCCCCGCCCTCATGAAATATGGGGAGATAATTCAGGACTTGGCTGGGAGGGGCCACAACTGGAAATTTTACGACGAGAATTTGCGTTTTCTGAGGCAGGCACACCATGCCGCTCTTCCGTGGGATCGAATGCATGGCGAGTTGTAGCTTAAGTCACAAGTTTCCCTTCGTCGACCACTCCAAAACCCAGCTCATCCACCAAAAG
>OZ037782.1:31294396-31304396 GCA_964035525.1 Porites cylindrica | reverse complement strand
GCGATATTCTTTTTGTTTTTTAATACAATTGTTTAATACATATTTATGAGATGTTAATTCATGCGTGGTTGATCACATGGAACTACTTTTTCAGGTCCTTCTTCAGTTTGGCGATAGCCGAAAGGTGTTTGATATCAAAGAACCTGATGATATGAATGAAGTGATTTCAAAAATAAAAAGTATGTTTGCCATAAATGCTAGCAGCGATTTGTTCCTTCAAGAGTATGAACAAGAGTGGAATGATTGGGTCGATGTCGAGGACGTGGATCACATTAAAGACAGAGCAAAATTACGAGTACATGTTCGTGTTTACCAAGCTGCAGTCAAGGAAAAGCATGCTGTAAGCTTTATATTCAAATTCATAGAATATATTTATTTCTGGGTTACTGAGTAGACCGGATTGAAACGAATTTTCAGTAGTTGCATTTTTATATTAAAAGGGACAATCCTTTTTTTTATTTTAGATGTCAAGCCCTGATGATGTAGCAAGTGCTTCTGCAGGTATTTTTTTTTGGTCAAGTTATACATGTAGTTCATTGTATTATAAATTGTTTAATACTGTGCTGCCATCAGTTGAATAAAAATTCACATTTTTAATGCCTTCCCATCATTTTTAGTAGAAGGATCTACAGATTTATTTTTACCTATTATTGCCTTATCTGGCAACAACAATAACAACAATGACATTTTTATTGCTTGTACATCCGAGGGTTAAGATCTGTTTGTACCTACAATAATTCAGAGTTCTACCACTTCTCTTTAAGGTTAAAGTGCTCTTTTTTAATTATTGCTCTTTCTTGGTTTATCAGTTTATTGTATTTGCTTGATACTCACTCATTAATTTTTATATTTTATAGCTCAAGTAGAAGTGGCAAGTCGTGTTGGACCTAAGCAAAAAACTCTTACATTCAAAGATGGAAATATCAGTATTGGACCATCATTAACTGTGAGTATAATAATAAGACAAAACATTCACTTACCTACTGCTCCTGCAGTGCATGTGTTTTTTTTTTCTTTTTTTGTAACTGAAAATCCTGCCACTTGAGATCGAGTTTATAGATAGGCATTAGTATTGATGAACATGTCCTGATAAATATTTGTAAAGTAGTTGTGGTCCAGAATATTTTTGTGTGACTTTAAATTTTGTCTCTTAAACAAGGAAACAGATTTACCCGCCAAAGATGCTGGTGACAGCGAAATCATTGAAAAAGCACGAATATACAACAAAGATAGGAAACGACCAGTAAAGCCATATGAGGAGGCGGTTAATGCTGCCGCAGGAACATTGGCACTAAAGGATCCAACTCTGTTGGCTCGCCGAGGTACGATTTTTTTTAGCCAATGCAGTTGGTGATGTTATCTGAAGGCATTAAGTTCAATCCTAAGTGTTTGTGTTGAAAAGTCCTATTTTATTTAACAAATAAAGAAGCCTAAGCCATGTTTTATACTGTCATAAAACACGACGGGCATTTGAGAACACGAGGGAAATGTAGAAAACATGAGCCGCAGGCGAATGTTTTCTACATTTCTCGAGTGTTCTCAAATGTCCGGAGTGTTTTATGACAGTATAAAACATGGCTTAGGCTTCTTTATTTGCTTTATGATATAGATTGTATACGCCGCGAGTGAAAATAAAAACAACAAGATCAAGAAACTGACGCAATTTTTCTTTTCTTTCTACGTTGCAACTATCAACTTCCACATTTTCCGCTGCTTTAGCGAGTATTTCGTCCGTAACTTTTTCATAGAAAATGTTTTCCGCCATCCTGAGCGAATTTTCACTCGAGGAAAGCTGACGAAAAACAATAAAACATGGTTTTTGTATGTTTTATACTCTGATAAAACATAGGTTTTTAGCCAATCAGAGCGCGCGCAGACCCCTATCTATATTATAATTTAAAATACATGTCTTCATAAGTTGATTATTAAATGTGTATTATTTTATTAGGTTTCTTAACTTAGTCTGTATTTGTCAATACTTGAAGGCTAAGTATTTTTAATGGTCGAACAAAGTGACTGCTGTTGAACAAGTTTTTGCTGTGTTTATCTCAGGAGACCTACTAACAAGAGCAGTTGACAAAGTGAAGAGTGATGGTTTGTACGAATACAAGAAAGGATCTTCAAGATCAGCAAGCCACAATGACAGTGCTAGTGAAGAAGAAAAGCCTGTTAAAAGAGCTAAGTTAATGTCAACTGAGCGAAAAAGAGAAATAGAGAATCTTTCTAAATTAATTGCATCAACAGAAGATAGCATTCGAACCAGGCAGTTGCAGTTAAGTAGAGCTAAATCCCTGACCAATTTCACCCAGTGCGCAGAAATTTCGGAACGGATAAGAAAACTATTTAAAGAAAAGAATGATTATTGTAAACAATTAGCAGCTGTGCAGAAAAAGGAATCAAAATCAAAGTGGTATTACAAGAAATATCAGCCATCTTCAACTGTGTTGCATCCTGAGGGAAAAGCATCCACAAATGCTGGTGGGTTGAAGGCTGCTTTTGAGAAAATGAGTAAAGGCAAGGTAGAGACTGCTTTGCCGGTCAGCAAAGAAGACCATAATAACTCTGACAGTTCTCATGATACCGAAATACTGTCGTCAAGTTCCGATAGTGCTGACAACATTGGTACATCATCATCAGATGGCCAGGATTTTTGAACTTCCCCTTGCATTTTGGCAGGGACATGGAAGGGGAGAACATTTTAGAGATTTTTGAAAAGCAAAGAAAGAAAGATCTTGCGGTGTGTGAGAAGGTTCAGGATGATGTGTATGCATCGAGGTTTGAAGGCTTGAACCTGCAGCAGTATATAGATGCCCGTTCTTTGTTTTGAAAGAAGAAGCATGCGCAGACACGTGGTGACGGACGGGTGAGACGTATTTTTCTGAGCTCCCCATTTCTTTGAGTTCTAAACGTTCTAAAACATGTCAGGTAAATCAAAAAAAGGCCAAAAGAAGCCGTCAAATCAATCTGCTAATCAGACGGCAGCAGAACAGGCGGAATTATCCGAAACCGAAGAAAGTGTGTCTTTCCGGGATGGCAACGAAGCAATAAACATGGCCGCCGGTCTTCAGGATTTTGAAGTAATTCTGACAAGACGGTTGAAGGAGCAATCTGAGTCTATTCACGATATGATGCTTAAGTACTTCAAGCTTTACAAAGATGATATAGACGAAATTAAACGAAGCCAAGCTTTTGTTGACGCCAAATTCGAAAAGGCTAAGAAGGCAACTGAAGATCTAACTTCGGAGAACCGGCGCCTGAGATCAGAAGTAGATGCCCTGAAAGGGCAGCTTAAACAGTGCGAAATTAAGCTGGAGGAAGTCGAAAACGACAGCGAGGCATTAAAGCAGTATCTTCGTCGTGATATGTTGGAAATACATGGCGTGCCTACGCGACCTGATGAAGAAACAGACGATCTTGTGTGTAAGTCGAAAAATAGCCAAACTAAATATCTCACTAAAAGAGATTTTTCAGAAAGAAATAAGAGCAATTTTCGGCTCTCTCTTTCTCGTGTTAATTGGAATTTACGTTTCGATGAAAGCGATACTAATGAATGTTTAAAGATTTTGGACATATACAACATTAATTCATTCTATACTGCACAATTTATGTTTTCATATTATCATCAATTACTGCCACCGCTTTTTTCGAACCTTTTTGTTACTAGTAGCAATATTCATAATTATAATACTAGAAGTTCCTCGCATTTCCGTTCTCATGCCTGCCGAACTAACACCAAACAATTTTCTATTTTGTTCCAAGGCCCTAAAATTTGGAATTCTTTACCAAACTCAGTCACTTCGATTTTTACATTGCAATCGTTTAAAACGAAAGTTTTTGATTTTCTACTATATCGATAATGCGTCTTGTACTGTCCGTTGTTGTGTGTTGTTATAGTTCTATTGCTTAATATTATTGTAACGAGGGGGCCTCCTCGTACAAGCCTTGTGGTTTTCTGAGGTCCCCTCGCCACATCTTTGTATAATGTAATGCTTGTGTAATCTTTATTGTGGGAAAATAATAAATAAATAAAATAAAATAAATAAATAAAACCTGCATTGTGATTGAGTGTAATTTACTGATAAGTGTTGCTCAGCATATTTTAGAAAACGGATTCATTCTTCTCAAACAGGCATTTGAGATGTGTAGCCCCGGTGTAACTTACACGTCATCTCACGCACGAAGAAAGTTATTACAGATGCCTCTTGCTGCCATTGGGGTGCGTCTTAAGTCAGCAGGAACATATTGTTTGTATGTGGTTGAAAGGCAGTCTTCTGTTAACCATGTTGTGTTGCAGACACTTCTAAACAAAGTTGTGCAAAGCAATAGAAACAATAAGGAGGCAATGGTGTCAAGAGATGAAATGAAGTCTCTTCTAAATCTTGCTGAAAGTGAATCAGAAAAAGAGCGGCTAAAATATTTGGTTGTAAGATCTTCAGGAATGTCTGCCGAAAAAGCACAAAAGATTTACGGTTTTCACAATGTCCATAAAAGAGCAGAATCAGTTCAAGCAGCATATGAAGAAGCAGATGCGATAAAGGAAACAATTCTTAAAATTGCTAGTGTGAAAGATAAGGCACTCTTGGATACACTTGGAGTATCTGATGCCGATTCAGTGAGTGAAGATGAGATTTCTGACAGTGAAGTTGACACAGATCATGAAGAAGATGATAGTAACAGTAATGGAGGGGATGTCAATGAAGGAGGTGTGTTACCTCACCAGCTTGAACTATCTGAATATGTCAATGATGGAGAATGCTACAAACATGTCACAGAAACTGGTGACATAAGTATGAACTCTCATCAGTTGCAAGACATCCTGAGGAAGTGCAGTTTCAATTGGTTCAGATTCGTGAATGTTGTTAAAGAAATGTTGCATGATTCAACACTTGAAGCAGTGGAACAATTACTTCTAGATTTTGCTGCACAGATTCCCTTCTTAGGCTTGAACCTAGAGGAAGAAAGGCTGATTGAACATTCTCGACAGGCATACTTGTGTGTAAAACGATCGTGTCAGAGGGAGCAGGATGCCCAGAATGGAGAGGTAGTCTCAGATTCAGATGCAAGTGAGACTGAATTATGGCAGAATGGAATTTCAGACGTGCTTGGTGAAGATGGTAGGTTAATGATTGAGAAGAAAAGAGCCTCACTCCATAGAAAGGCAGTTCGAGAATCACGAAGGAAGGTTATGGAACGGAGATTCCTTAAGAGACGACGCAGCAAGAAGGTGGGCAGAATACTTCAAGACTGTCCAGGAATTGGAGCAGCCGTAGAAGAGTTTGTTGCACAGTGTGGGGCAGGGGCAGATGCCTGGCGACGTACGGGAGTTGTAACATTTGATGGCAACAAAAAGGTTCAGAAAAAGGCTACTTTTAGGCGTATTAAGGAATTCCTTGAGAACAAATACAACCGAAGGTTTGCTTATGGAACAGTAGTACAACTTTGTGTTGCACGGAATAAGAGAAGACGTTCTGCCATGCACTACCAAGGAGTTGCAAACGTTGTCCACAAAAGGGCACGCAAAGGTTTTAATATCCGTTTTAACCCAGATCATCACTGGAGTGCTGCGTTTTACTCTGCGTTGGATAAGATTCAATACACTGATGGCACAAACATTATGAACCTGGGAAGGGATGACCAGGCAGGCTTCCGCTTGGACACCATGGCCACGCATAAGTCTCATGCCACCTTGTGCATTTCAGGGAAGGAATCTCTAACAACGAGAACAGATTATGTCAATAGTTACCCTTCTGTACTTCAAACTACTTCTTACAACTTCCCAGCAACAGCAAAAACGGGAGAAATATGTGCAGGTGTTGTTAAGGCACCTGGACTCTTTGAGAAAGGTCCCCCACAGCACATGGCAGACTTGAAAATGGTTGAGAAGCAAGAGGCAGTGCAACGAGCCTTTGTTGACACTAAAACTGGTGACATGAAGGAGGTAGAGTGTGTTAGAGTTGACGGGAGCTTTGATGAGGGCCCCTCTCATCTAGAGGTACAATACTGGTGGACATTGAGACACCTTGAAAGGGGCAGTAAAGCAATTATGGTGTCGTCACGCAACAGCGGTGCCAGTTACCTCAACAGGGTAGAGCTACAGAATGGCTGCCTCGCCCTAGCTCATGCCAACCTTTTCATTCCATCCACGATGCATGGATCTTGCCGTTCAACGTCTGGTCAGGTAGATCAAGAGGTGTTGAAAAGGAACTTAGATTCTGCTATTGATGTTTACCTGGAGAGAGTAGATGGAGCACCTTGTGCTGGTACCCAGATACACCTTTTTAAGGGAGCAGACAGCACTTCAGAAAGGTGTGAAAGTGAACTGCTGAAGGTTTTCTTGAAGGGAAGTAAAGGGGCAAAGAAAAAGCTGAAGGCTGACCACCTGGATATGTATGAAAAATTTGAAAGGGTATGGACACTACGCGAAAATCACCTAGTGGATCGTTCTCTCCCTCAGAAGTATGTATTCTTCCTGGCATGCTGTTATCAGCCTGGATGTATTCATCCTGTGTGCCGTGAAAAGAGTAAAGAGTCAGAACCACTTTGGTATCCTGGAGGACCACACTTAAGATATGTGCCAATACCCACACCCGATCCAGAGAGGCCTTATGGACGCCAGTGCCAGGACTGTGAAGGTGTATGCTCTGGACATTACTTAAAGCCTGACAAGTTGTGGCAACATGCAAACTCTGGTGGAGAACTTGGAAAACCACAGCCACCGTCAGATGTGATTTTTGCTGTATACCGTGAGCACAAGTCTGTGCCATCTGAAGCCGTTATTCAACAAGTTGCCAGAAGTGTTCTTCTTTCTTGTGAGGAAGTGAAGTTTTGGTTTGACCACCTGCACCAAACTCATGAAAACAGAAGGAAGGGGGCTCAGAAAGCTGCACAAACCAGAAGGGAAAAAGCCCAAGGTCAGTCAAATAGAGGAAAAAGCTCAAGAAAGCAAAACAGGAAAACCAACAAAGGAAAGCAAAGGCAGACCTCAAGTAACGTAGGTGATGAGAATGACAATGACGAAAATGTTCTTTGTGTGGTATGTGAACTACATGATCCTCTTCAAAGTGCAAGAGATGATATGGTTTCTTGGGTGCAGTGCGATGGGTGTCTGTCCTGGTGCCATATAAGCTGTGCAGAATTGGAAGAAGACAATGTTCCAGATCGCTGGCTGTGCTTGAGATGCTCAGAAGTTTGGTAATCAAATGAACTTATAGACAGTTTTCCCTTGTTGCAGATATTTTGTAAAGAGAGTCTCTGTTGCAGTTCTTAGTTTTTCCAGTAGTAGTTTAAGATTAACTCATTGAGAAACATCATTGATTTGCATTTTGAAAGTTGTGCATAACATGTATCCTACATAACATGTAAAATAGTTTTCACTTTAAGCTCAAATGAACTGAAATTGTAAAGCATTTCATGAGGTAGTGTTCTGTATTTCAACTTATTACATTCAATTTACAATGTATGTTGTTTACAAGCAAGTTTATATAGTACTAAAAACGAGACTGAAACACTGAACTTCATCTTCATGGGCTCACCATGTGCAGTATGTCAAGTAACTATGTACATCTCACATCAGAAGTCCTCTTATGGGGCTGTTTTAATATTTTTCTATTTCAAATCAGAGGTTATAAATATTTCATTTCCATCGTTCCTGTTTACAATTAAAGTAATTAAATGTAAAAGCCAGTAAAGATAATTACATCACCCAGTCAAAATGTCACATCTTGGTTTGTTTACAAAGTATGCAGTTCTATTTTTTAGTTACTTTAGGACATACGTCTGTTGGTACTATTAAAAATCAGGAAAGTGTTACGGACTGAAGTTGAAATAAACTAGTCTTACTTGGTGATGTAAATATGAATAATGGCCATGAGTTATAAACGGATGTCAATTCAAATAAAAGTTATCTGTAGCATAACATTTCATGATAAGATACCAGAATTTCCTTGTTTTGCTGTATTGTTCAATAGTATCAGTTGAGACAGTCTTCAAATTTTTATATACTTTCCAGATAAATTACATGACATTTTTCTATTAAACGGACGTTACATTTTGAAGTTGTTGCTTCTTGCTTTTTACAACTTTATAATTCCTTTATATCCCTATTTTAACTCTTGTTTGACCAATGCCTTGACCTTTTTCTGGAAGGGGAGGGGGATGGGGAATTTGCACTCTTTTGACCAGCGATAACGTCCCTGGGGTCGGGCATTTGAACAGAAAAAATGATCTGAGTTCAAATCCCCCGCCTATGCCCGGCCTCCCCCCCCCTGCAGCTTAACATTGATAGGTGCATAAGCGATCAAACTTGTATGCGGCGAAAGATTACAATACGCATTGATCCAAAAGAAAATTCAGTAAATACACTATCAGTATTACTATTCTCTCCACAGTTTCAGCGTAAAGACGTGGAATTTCATATTGAGGCAGCCACGAGAGGGCACCTTAACTTACCTGTGCCAAGTTGGATCAGACTCTAGTTGATTGAGTTGGACAATGCAATAGCTGAGTTGGATAAAAGAAGAGTTAAATTGAATGAAACACAAGTCCAGTTGCATGACACCCAAGCACTACTGGAGGAAACAAGAGTAAGTTATTTGAATTACAAGCTCGAGAAAAAAAGGTGAACATAGATAAAGAAGGTAAAAATACCTTTTATTTGGAATATTAAAGAGTTCAGTGAAATTTTGAGGCTAGCAAAGGCAGGAGTAAAGGAAAGGGCACATCCTTGGTTTAAAACCCTCACGACACATGTGACGTCAAAACTGATTTAAGTCTGAAGATCGACGTAACGGGAAATCCATAGACAGATAGACCTCTGTGTTGATGAATGGATCAGTAGGTCTGTAAAAATTGATGCTCTCGGAAGGCTGAAGATGCTATTTCTGAGACCCTAAATTTCAAAATCCTCAGGAGGAGCATTCCCCGGACCCTGTGATTGCCCCCACCCCCAATAAATCTAAACTTGCTACGGAACTGGTGTTACAGGGTGTTACATATTGTTACACAGTGTTACAGGGTGCTACATGGTGTTGCACGGTGTTACAGGGAGTTACATAGTGTCACATGGTGTTACCCGGTGTTATAAGGTGTTACACGATGTTAAAGGGTGCTAGTAGGTGTTCCATGGTTTTAAAGGGTGCTACGTGGTGTAGAAGGGTACTACACGGTGGTACATGGTGTTGCATGGTGTTACATGGTGTTACAGGGTTTTACACGGTGTTACAGGATGTTACATGGTCTTACACGGTGTTCAGGGTGTTAGTGTTATAGGGTTTTACACGGTATTAGAGGGTGTTACACGATGTCACAGATAAACCTTTGGTGTCTGGCAGAACCGCTGTAGATTTAATCCAGGTTCTCTGTCAGATGCCTGCTGGTTCTTGGATGTGGTGATGTCTGTTGAAGAGTCAGGACGATACTCCTCCATCGTTACTCTGGTCAACTTTGTGGAAGAAACTGCTGAAGAGGCAAATTACACTGTAGGAGTATCGGAGTCCAGGGAAAGAGAGTTTAGCCGAAGAGGGCAAAACAAGTCAGGACAGAGCAAAGGGACTAGTCGGTTCGGTGAACAGCAACAGCTTCAAGCCCTCGGAAATCAACAAAATCAGCAACAGCAGCGGGAAGAATCTTGTCAAGGCACCGGTCATGGTCGGATTGATGATAGAGGGAAGAAGCAATTGAGTGGATGTTTGTGTAGAAGCGCCCGCCCATGGTTTGGATGTGTGCTCTCAGTTCATAGCGATGACCTTGCGGGATCAGCTTCATTTTGTCTGGGAAAAAAGGCTTTGTTTCAGTTGTTTGGATGGTAAGCATACTGCAAGCGAGTGTAAGAGGCCATCAGCCTCAGTTGTACGTTACTGCACCAGTCATTTCAGGGAGCAAAGAAGAACTCTGGTGAAAGTCGAAGGAAGCCTGATGTGGGGAGCCGGAAGGGCCAGTGGAAGGTTCCTGTTGTGCGTGCAGCCGTCCACAGTGTGACGGAACCAAGGAGGCATTGCAGGCA
>OZ037782.1:31266896-31289396 GCA_964035525.1 Porites cylindrica | reverse complement strand
CTCCCAGCGATTTTGCTCTTTTATATGAAATGATGGGAGGCTCGTATATTTCTCTCAGTAGTGGTTGATCTTCAATTAAGTGCCATTTGCTCATTAAAATGTTTTTAAGGTTCGGCAAAGCAGGGTTGTACGTGATAACGAAAGGCAGAATTTTCTTTCGCACTTCATTGTTCTTTTGTAAAGCTGACTTCCGTTCGGTAAATTTAACCTAAGAGGGGATTTTTTTGTACGAGATTGTGAGGGTAACCTCTAGCGCGAAGGCGTTTTTTGAAGTTGTAGTTGTTCTCATAGAAGGACTTAGCTGAGGAGGTAGTTCTCAAAAGTCTAAGGGCTTCGCCCTTTATGAGACCTTTTCTGACCCCGTGAGGGTTACAGGAAGAGAAATGCGTGTATTGAAAAGTCTGTGTAGGTTTAAAATGTGTGCGGATGTCAAGGATTCCTTGGTTGTGAAATCTCTCGCCTTTGTAAACAGTTGTATTCAGAAAGTTAATCTCCGTTATCAGATATTTCAGCCGTATTTTTAATTGAAGGGTGATGCCTGTTTGCAAGAGCAATGAATTCATCTATCTCCTTTCTATCAGTTCTCCACAAAGAGAAAATATGGTCAATGTATCTTTTTCACTCAAAAGGTTTAGTTTTGCTGAGGTTCAGTATTTCTGTCTCTACCGCCGACATAAAAATGTTGGCAAAGGCGACTGCCATCTTTGTACCCACTGCGGTTCCGTGTGTTTGCCGTTGAATTCAAATGAGTTCTCTTGAAGAATAAGTTTAAGGATTCTTCTGAGGGATTGGGTGGGGATAGGGGTGTTTTGCCTGTAGAAAGTCTGGTATGCTTTGCTTTTGCCGGAGAAAGTTACGAGAAAATATCTCGAATATCCTGAGAAAGACCCTTACACCTGCTTCGCGCACTAGGACATGTCAGTGACCTGGCATCACTGCAACCTAGTCAGATACAATCATACCTGTTCAGCCCAAAAAAGCATTTTTGACCTTGAAGGAAGCACAACAGAACGCGGATCAAAGATACACATACGCTATTGGTCACTTTTGCAGGCAATGGCAAGTTAAAATTTTCGATCCTAGCCATCAGTATTTAAACAGTCTGCTTCGCTCTCTGTACTTAAGACTTTACCATAGTAGCAACTGACGAGGAACGCTATAGTTCCGAAACTGCAGTCTTGGTTAAGAATTCAAAGCAGTCGCATAGACGACTGTTAAGCAAAAACTTAAGTAAATACCTACGAAGGAACAACAAGACATCGCGCTCTAGTTCAAAGACTCACTATGTTAAGAAAAACTAAATGGACTGTGTGAGCACTAAGAGAATTATCTTGACTGACGCACGGCATATTTCTCCAAACTTGGTGTAGCTTTAGTTTAAGCTACAGTGTACAACTCAAATCTGAAGATCGCACTATCCGTGGAAATTCAAAATCCTGCAAACCACATTATAGAGCTGGGCCCAGAGTCATACTGTTATGGCAGGAAATAGTCACATTCACGGACAAAGAAACTTGCAGGTATGCATGTAGTTATTCAGATACAGTCATTTCGGAGAAAACACAAAAAACTAAAATCTTTATTCAGCCGTAATAAACAGAGGTCAAAGGATATAAACACTTTACAACTGCATCTAAAATCAAATCCTATCAGGGACACCTACAGAAGCATAAACTACACAAAATGATTACTCAGTATGCATTTAACAAACCTGCTTCATGACCCCTAAATATAAGACTTTGTGCGGCAAAAACAAAGATTTACTCAGTCAAAGTTTAGAATGCTACAAGTCACGCACTGTGTAGTGCTAGTAGCCTTCCCGAGAGAGAGAAAAAGAAAGAGAACCACTCTCAAGGTCACGTTTCACATTATCACGGGCTTATGAGTCGTGTTTGGCCTGTCAACGCTTATTTCATACTGTGGTTGTCTGCGTTGTGGACGTTACAGCAGCGGTCCGGTTACGGATAAAGTCCGCTGTCTCCAACAAGCGCTGCGCGCACTCGCATAGTAAATTTGGATCCATTGTAGCTGATAAAGAACGACGGAAAGAAAGAAACGATCAATAAAGAAAAAACCCGACCAAGTTTCCAGGGATGTGTCAAATTGTGTGACATGTGGGCCTCAGGGCATCATGGGAAAGTTGATATCACGTGACATTTCAAGACTGGAACGCCTGGTTGATTTTTTGCAGAAAATTTGCGTGGTAAGTTTATTCGCAGAAAATTTGCGGTAAGACATGTATTTCAATAGTAATTCAATGCTGGTATTTTTTATCACTTGCGGCTGTCTTACGTTGATGTATTAGAAACAGAGCTTTATAAAGAATGTTTATGGAAAGAGTTCTGATATTTCGGAAATAATCTGGCTTGTAACGTCATTCTTATGTTCTCGCGTATGTCCTGGCAAACAACGAATGTGTAAGGAGATGGAGAGAGACAGAGGTACTCTTTATAGATGAAATTTCTATGTTGAGCCAAAGAATTCTCGAAATCATAAATTATGTGGCTCAAAATGTTCGTAACTCAGAGTATCTTTTTGGGGCGCTCCAGCTTGTGGCCTTTGGGGATTTTTTACAGCTCCCTCCTGTGCCAAATACTGTAGACGATGGAAAATATGCCTTTAAGAGTGCTGTGTGGGATTTGACTTTCCCTCATCAAGTAATACTGGAAGAACGTTTCCGTGCTAAAAATGATGAGGAATTCATAAACCTTTTGAGGGAAATTTCTAGGGGTCAGTGCAGTGAGCAGTCTGCAGAAATAATTCAGAGTCTGTCTAGGCCACTCAATCCAAGTGATTTTGGACTTTCATATATTCCAAAGGTGTACCCTCTGAATGAGGATGTAGATTTTGCAAATATGTGTGTTCTGGAAACTTTACCTGGTGAGCAGATTTTGTTTGAAGCAACCGATGTTGGAGATAAGAGGCTTTTAAACAAAGGACTAATTGCAAGTGAGAAATTGGTGTTAAAGGTTGGGGTAAAAGTGATGTTTATTTATAATCTAAATGACTGGTTTAAAAATGGTGTTCAAGGCACCGTGACATCATTTTTGAATGGCCTTGCAGTTGTAACTACTGAATCAGAAAGCCTCTTAGTGGACAGAGTGACATGGCCTGTTTATGACCTAAAAGGTCCAACGAAAGTTATTGGAACTAGAACACAGCTTCCCCTGAAATTGGCATGGGCAATGACAGTACACAAGGCGTCAGGTAAAACCCTGAGTGCTGTGGAAATTTATTGTGGCAAGCAATTTGCGACAGGCCACCTTTACGTTGCTTTTTCAAGGGTTGGTATCAGAGACCAGCTACGTGTTGTTGGCTTTAATTCCAAACGATTGATTCCCGCTCCAAAGGTGGTGCTGGACTTCTTCAAAAATTTACGCAATCTTCCTGTAGAGGATGACTGTTCATGCTGTCGCACCAAGGCCCAAACACTGGACATCTGTTCATTAGGCACTGAAGACTCTGACGAGGAATTTGTGGAATCCTCCTACTTTGCAACAGTGTAAGAAGCAGAAACTGACTCTGTGAATTTGGCTGAGGTATTGGAAAAGCTGTCTTCAATGGAGAACTTTCAAAGCATTCCTGAAGAATTCAATAGTGCTGAATTTATAACCTCGCTTACAAAGATGGAAGAGGTGACTGAAGTGAGCAGAAGCCTTCAGAAAAGTGTGAATGACATTTTGAGTTACCTACAACAGCCTGAAACCCTTCCACAGACTAGATTGTTTTTAGGTGCACAGTGGAGTAGGATTTTCACATTGGTCAGAAAGCAGGTTTCAGCAGATGTAAACAAGAAGGTTCAAAGGAAAGAGTTTACATGTCACTTTGCTGATCTGCATAGGCTTCTGTTTTCAATTGAGCTTGAAAAAGAATTTGCAGAGTTGGTAGGGATCCCTGTGCACCTTTTAGTTGAACAGCATTACCATGTTCTAACTGAAATTGTGATGGCGCTTAATTCCCATATTTTGAAAGTAATTGTTGGAGAGCGATTCCCTTCTTCATCAGTAGATGATCATGGAAGGGATGTTTCAAACATGACAGAGGAAAGCAAAGGGAAGATTCGGTACTGTGGTGCTTGGGCAATTGCCAAAGTTAGAAATGCATGCAGAGAGTACTTCAAGACAAACATTTATTCAGCAAATGCTGATGTCCGGTTCAAAGCTAAAGAGGTATATGGCAAAAGTCAACTACTAACACAGATAACCTGGTCGAGCAGCAGTGCTCAACAGCTTTCAAGTTATCAAGATACTCTAAATGTGACATTGTCCAGAAAATATGACAAAGGTACTCTTGTTCACATCATGGATGAAATGTTTGAGTGGTTCCTACAATTAGAGCAAGAGAGAGTGAACCTTCTGAGGAGTGAAAGCTTGGCCTCTCACAAAGAAAATCGGGTAGAAAAGACACTGTCAAGTATTTTAGGAAACAACCATCTTCTAGGACAGTGGAAAGCCCTTTTTACAGTGAATGAGTCCTTGATGCCTTCAACAAATGCTCCTGCTTTGGTGTTGCACTTATTTAATGATGTTGTAACTCGGTATGTGAAAATGGGGGTTGGTGAATTTTTGAGGGAATTTCGAAGAGACTTCAAGCTCAAGAAAACTGAAGCTCATCGGAAGAAGGTGGTGGAGAAGAAGAAGAAGAAGGATTTGGTTTCGAGCAAAGTAGCACTTGAATCCATTAAGAAAGACACCTCTGTTAACAAAGGAAATTCTCATCGCAGGCTAATGACAATGCTTGATCAGCAGGAATCTATCTTTCAGAGCTATGTATATTCTAAAAGTGAATTGCAGTTGCTAAGCAAAGCTTATGGTCTGGTCTTCAGAAGAAGTGATTCCAAGGCATTGTTATCAGAACAACTGGTGCCCAAAATCCGTGAATCGCAGTATGTGCTTCATCCACAGACCTTGGAGAATCCCAGCCAGCAGCCTGGTCCTTCCAGACAGACTGAAACCACAGTTTCTGAAAATATGGCAACCAATGAGACAGGACCTCAACCAGGTACAGTTATTTACACTGTATATAATAAAGTAAAATAGTTTCTTCTATAATTTGATGACCAGATTTATAGTTTTGCCGAAGGAGTTAAGTATGGTTAACTATTGCACTGGGAGACAAGAGGAACCTATACTCTTACGAGGAATTTAACTCTTGTACTGTGTACTGTGAGACGAGGAACCTAAAGTGTATACTCTTATACTCTTCGTGGCATTGGAGACAATGATGGGGTGTATGGAATAAGGCCTTCTGATGACTCCTGATCTTTTACCGAATTCTCCCTCTGATTCTGATCACAAGTAATTATGAGGAAACTGGAGGAATAATTCTTGTAGTTTTATTCAGAAGTTACTTGGAGCCTTATTCAACACATCCCTGCTTTAATGATCTTTTTTTCGATTGACAGTACTTTTATACACTATATACAGGAGGAAATACAAGCCTTGTGATTTTCTATTTGTTTAACTACCTCTACAGAAAATGTGATCCCTCTCCAGGTTACTGGCCAGATAGTAACCTCATTAGAAGGACATCAGAATGCCACCGCTTCCTTTCCCTTGCAAAGTTAGTGACGTCCTTAGATAAGCTCAATGTGTTGTGAATATTTATCAGTTATCCCTTTCAACTTTATTTGATTTATTCACTGTGATTTAAAGTTCATATTGCCATCTTCAATGGGCAATTGCAAATCTTTCACTTTGGTAAGCAAAACTTTAGCTTAAAATATTATTTGTCCTCTCTATGAAAATTCTTCATTTCATCTGATCAACTACTTTTTAAATACTTCTGTTTACTTGACAGGTGCGACCAGTTTGACTCATGGTGGAAATGCCGCTCCTTTAGATGCAGTGTGTGCACCAACAAGAAAAAGGTTTAAAGCTTCTAGAGATGAAGAAGAAATACTACGCAGAGACCAACAGGCAAATGAAGCTATGGCTAGAGCATATGAAAGGGCAACTCAGTTCAATACTACTTTAAAGGCCATAATTAATTGGCATGAAAAACATCAATAGGTACTTAAAGACTTAAATGTACTGCATATGATTCTTAACAACTTGTTTCACTTGTCTCATTTATACTGCTTAGTTTCCACCAACAATGTTTCCATCAAATTTATGTTTCTTAAAGATCCTTTTGTGAGCATGCTTTAATTTGCTGTTTTATTCGACCTTAAGTTTCCACTTTTGAAGAATGTGAGATTTTCAACTGAACCAGTGTTACTGCAGCTTGTGGTGGTTGTTTTGGCCAAGTAAAATGCTGTTCATGGTTGGGCCATATTGTGCATAAGTTGGATTAGAATTCTGTCCGTTGTTCCCCCTTTCTTGACAGAATACATTCTCAGCCAAGTCACTGTTTGTGCGAAATGGAGAGATGGTCGATCCAGGAAAGCGTATAAAAGCTATTTTGCAAACTTCTTGAAAACCAATTATCATAGATGAAATGTCAAATCTAAGTTTTTGTGATAAGAGGCGTCTAGCACGGTCTGCCTTGCTGAGTTCCTGGTCAGACTCTGCATCCATTTCCCACTTCTGAAAGTACTCCAGTATTTCATGATTCATAGCCAGGCGGTGGTCGTCCAGACTGCTGATTGGTCTTGTATCTGCAAATGTGTCTATGAGTTTACTTGCCATATTTATGGACGCGATGGTCCCATCCAAGTGTCCAGGCTCACTTCCTTGTCTTTGTGACATGTATCTTTCATATGCCTGTGTAAAACAAACCAAAACAAGCAGCAAGTTAATCAATGATCCAGGGCCAAAATACAATAAAAATAATAATTAATAAATTAACTTATTTTCTCCTATTTTACCTGCAATAGGTACAGCATCTTCTTTGAAAGGACATCCTCAGCCAGATGGTTTCTCATACGGCTAGCATAGCCCAGACTGAAGTGCTCCTCAGTTAACCTGTCATGTAACTTGAGGGAATTGCTTGACTGGTCCCATTTGTAAGCTTGGGATAAGTGTCTCCACTCGATTGTTTTGTCACCAAAGCAAAGCAGTCGCACTCTACCCGAGCTGCTCTTTTCAAGATTGTTTCTAAGTTTCTTGATGTTATGCTATGACATAAGATTATTGCAGGATCACCTGGTAAAGTGCAGTAAACTATCAGTTCCTTGCCCAAAGAGCTGTGGGGAATCAATTCCCAGAGAAATGGTTAATACATTTTATTGTAGTTTGTGTCACTGAAGCCAGCAAGACCGGGAATCTGAACTTTGAAACACCTTTCTTTAAAACTACTATTATCCTTATATGATAAAAAATATAAAAGCACTTGATCTTAGTTCGCTTTTCCTTTTAATTTCAGTATCCCATTGACAACCAATGTCCTCGGACTGTTGTCTTCTGTCCTTATGCTAACATAGGGTGCATTGAAAAGGTTTTTTCTTCATTAGGTATTATTTTGAATTTAGCGGATTGAAAACATCATTGCATGTGCTAACCGTATTTCTAAAGCATTCTTTAGCGTTGTTTTCCTATGCAACGTAGTTTTTTGTAGAAGATTAAAAATGAGTGGACGTGGCAATACGCCGACAAATCCTGTGCCTGCTCCTCGTACAAGGAGAAAGGTGAAAGAGCCGAGCACTTCAGATAATTTACAGAATGTGCAGCTGTTGTTTCAAAACACAGTTCGGCAATTTTAAGAGTGACTGGATAAGCTCTGAAAATATTTGTTTGTTGTCTCTACTACAAAAAGGTTAAACGTTACCAAAGTTGGCCGACCTTCTGAAAAACGAATTTTTCGTTATCCTCGATGAAGGAGAATCTTCCTTCACAAGGAAGAACAAAGGTTTGAAACTGCGCTTCGATGCTTTCGCAAATTTGAGAGAAACTAAACACGCCAACGGACTAAGAATCATTTATTGCGATTGAAAAGAGCGAAAGCCTGTTGGTAAGACACAAAAACATTCTTTCTTCCAAAAAGCGACTCCAAGGCTTCTGATTTTAGAACAAATCCCACTTCTTGTGCGAACAAATCTAGGCAATAGGCCACTTGCACTAAGAGGTCACGTGACCAATGCTTCCTTACAACAGTGAGTTGGAACAGGACAGTCTCTTGGTTGGAATCTAGCTGGTGCCAAAAATTGATTCTTATACCCGAAATTTGAGAGGAAACGCATTTATAACAAGAGATATGACGAGACACTTTGATTTTTCAACAAAGTAGTATGATCTGTATTGGCCGCCACGTTGGAGGGCATAATCGTGTCCTCAAAGATGGATATTGTTATTCTTTGACTAAGTATTTAGTATTGCAAAAGGGAACACAGTAGTTGTGCGGCATTTTCTGTTTTTCATAAACGTTTCGCAAAAAATTTATCTGCCTTCTCAGCTGTGATCAGAACCTATACTCCCTCCAGGCCTTACTCGGCAGGCGCTTACTAAGCGATCAAACTTGTATGCGGCGTAAGATTGCAATACGCATTGATCCAAAAGAAAATTCATTAAATACACTATCAGTTCTTAAATTACTATTCTCTCCACAGTTTCAGCGTAAAGACGTGGAATTTCATATTGACGCAGCCACGAGAGAGTACCTTAACTTAGCCTGTGCTAAGTTGGAGGAGACTCTAGTTGATTGAGTTAGACGATGCAAAAGCTGAGTTGGATGAAACAAGAGTCAAATTGAATGAAACACAAGTCCGGTCGCATGACACCCGAGCACTATTGGAGGAAACAAGAGTAAGTTATTTGAATTACAAGCTCGAGAAAAAAAAGGTGAATAAAGATAAGAAGGTAAAAATACGGTTTACTTGGAATATTAAAGAGTTCAGTGAAATTTTGAGGCAAGCAAAGGCAGGAGTAAAGGAAAGGGCATATCCTCGGTATAAAACCCTCAGGATATATGTGACGTCAAAACTGAATAAGTCTGAAGATCGACGTATCGGGAAATCCATAGACTGATAGACCTCTGTGTTGATGAATGGATCAGTAGGTCTGCAGAAATTGATGCTCTCGGAAGGCTGAAGATGCTATTTCTGAGACCCTAAATTTCAAAATCTTCAGGGGGAGCATTCCCCGGACCCCGTGATTGCCCCCCCAATAAAACTAACCTTGCTACGGAACTGGTGTTACAGGGTGTTACATATTGTTACACAGTGTTACACGGTGTTACTGGGTGTTACAAGGTGCTACATGGTGTTGCACGGTGTTACATAGTGTCACATGGTGTTACAAGGTTAAAGGGTGTTACATGGTGTTACAGGGTTTAACACGGTGTTATATGGTGTTACCCGATGTTAAAGGGTGCTACACAGTGTTGCATGGTTTTAAAGGGTGCTACGCGGTGGTACATGGTGTTACAGGGTGTTACGTGGTGTTTTAGGATGTTAGATAGTGTTACACTGTGTTACAAGGTGTTACATGGTGTTACACGGTTTTACACGGTGTTATAGGATGTTACATGGTCTTACACAGTGTTCAGGGTGTTACGCGATGTTACAGGGTGTTAGTGTTATAGGGTTTTAAACGGTTTTACAGGGTGTTACATGGGCGTTACACGATGTTACAGATAAACCTTTGGTGTCTGGCAGAACCGCTGTAGATTTAATTTCGGTTGTGGGTTCTCTGTCAGATGCCTGCCGGTTCTTGGATGTCGTGATGTCTGTTGAGGAGTCAGGACGATACCCCTCCATCGTTACTCTGGTCAACTTTGTGGAAGAAACTGCTGAAGAGGCAAATGACCCTGTAGGAGTATCAGAGTCCAGGGAAAGAGAGTTTAGCCCAAGAGGACGGTTCGGTGAACAGCAACAGCTGCAAGCCCTCGGAAATCAACAAAATCAGTCACAGCAGCGGGAAGAATCTTTTTAAGGCACCCGTCATGGTTGGATTGATGATAGAGGGAAGAAGCAATTGAGTGGATGTTTGTGTAGAAGCGCCCATGGTTTGGATGTGTGCTCTCAGTTCATAGCGATGTCCTTGCGGGATCAGCTTCATTTTGTCTGGGAAGCATACTGCAAGTGAGTGTTAGAGGCCATCAGCCAGTTATCTTCGAGGATGTTCTGGGAAGCGTTGTACGTTACTGCACCAGTCATTTCAGGGAGCAAAGAAGAACTCTGGTGAAAGTCGAAGTAAGCCTGATGTGGGGAGCTGGAGGGGCCAGTGGAAGGTTCCTGTTGTGCGTGCAGCCCTCCACAGTGTGAGGGAACAAAGGTGGCATTGCCCATTGTTTCTATGAGGGCCAAGGGTCAAGTGAAGTACCACATTACGTTAGCCTCGCTTAGATTCGGGAAGCACCAAAACCCTTTGTTCTACAGCACTACTTGAAAGACTTGGCCTGAAAGGGACAAGGGAGAAGTTATCCCTTACTAGTGTTAGTGGAGATGGAAGTACAAATGCTGAAATGGTAGTATAGAGGTGATTGGTTCTAAGGGTGAAAATGCGAGAGCTGGTGTTGTCCTGCTCCCAATAGTGTATGCCCTGCCCACTCTATCCTCGTTGCGAGGCTGCAATGCCTCACTGCAGATGTTCGCCTTTGCCTTCACCTTTAAGACCTCCGCTTTCCTGAAGAGAAAGGATCTGATGTAACTCTTTCATCTGCCAAGACGTTTATGGCCCCTGGGGCTGAGAGGAGGAAAGGAAGGGGAACCCTATGCCACAAGGACACTGTTAGGCTGGTCACTTAATAGCCCCATTGAGTGTGAAACTACAGATGGAGAAAGAGCCTTTTCCAAATTCATCAGAGCAGATGATGGGTTAGATAAGCAAGGGGAGCAGTTCTGCAAATTAGAAACAAGCGCAATCTTGGCGGATAGTGTTCCACAGCTGTCCAGAACAGACAAGAAAGCGCTTGAGATCTGGGAACAGTCTATTCAGATTGTGGATGGTCATTATCACATGCATATAAATATATGTGCGAGGTTTTGCTAACAGGTGCCTGCGAAGTTTTCGCTTGAACACGGGCATAGCCCACGTTCAAGCCAGTGTGGCTGGAGAAAACCAGGGGGCTTGCCGTCTTGCTAGGAGTCAGCTGAGAGCCCAGGCCCAGACCTATCCGTGGGTGGGTGGCTTTCTTGTTTTGTGTGAAAACCAGGGTTGTAGGGAGGGGAGATTTTGTCACTTTGATTAGAGTTTTATGTCAGAAAGCAGTGCAAAGTCAGAGAATTTTTCCCGTGGCCTGGGCCAGCCAAATCAATGCAGTGACTCATAATCATCTGTAACACTACTAGCAGAGCTTGGGGGAAGTGATTGACTAGTCATAAGCCTCATGGGTGGGGAGGGTGAGTAATGGCTCCTTCGACTTGACCGTCTAGAGACTCAGTACAGGCACCTTGTGTGAAATCCAGAGATATATACAGTTATTATATTTTTGGGAAGCTAATCAAAACAACAAAGAAGGCTTTACATCGTGGTATTGGTTAATCACTTGACCCTAGTTGTTCAAAACGTGAATATCTCTATATTAGTAAAATCCAACTACTGATTGGTTGAGCTACTACTAGGCTATGTGTTATAGCACACTAGTAGCGAAAAGCGCCGGCTTTGAAAACCAAAATAATGGCGGCTGAATCACGTTTTGCTAGCTAAAGTTGTTTTGACCAACTAGTTGGATTTTACTAAAACAAGTATTCCTCTCTCCCTCATGGCCTCTGAGTCAATAGCCCATTCGGCCGCTATTGACTCAGAGCCCATTGTTAATTGTACATTTGCATAACTGGGGACAGCTTGATAGACATTAGTATGTGGGGCTACAGTCTTACATTGTGTATTCAGGGTTCATCACGAATCTTAGATACAACATTTATCGTCTATTAATAATATGCTCTGTATTTTGATTATATTGTTGTTCCATAGCGACTCAGTGCTGAGTTGGTCGCTGAAATAACAACACCATTAAACCTTGGCAATGCCCATGAATCTGACAGCATGGAATCTAGAGAAGAGTCAGATGACGAAACATGGGGTTGTGTGGTTGAACAAGAGAGGCCACAAGTTGGGATAAAGACAGCAAAGTCTTCTCCCCCCTCCGCCAGGAAATGCATCAATGTGCATTGTCATGAAGAAAAGAGAAACATGAAAAAAGAGATCACCCTGTTAAAGCAAGAAATTGAGGATTGTAAGTATCCTCTGTCACCTTAAAAAAATGATATTTTTGGTGGTCGTCAGATCAGTGTTGAAATGGAAAGTGAGTGTGAGTGCATATTCTTTTCTTAATGGAATTTTACATCCACCATAGATGTCAATACTACTCGCATTCTTTGAACCATTTGTTCAAAATCTATTGTCGCACATACTGTATGCTAGTATATGAAGGTACAGGTATGCACTAGTGGCATACTTATTCAAACAAATTAATTTTTATTTTCTCTATTTCAGTGAAATCAAGTACAGCTGGCACAGCAAAACCTTCACATACAGTTCTGACCCCATCAGGCTCAATGGATGCCAATGAGGCATCCCGATGTCTTGTGTAAGCGGATACGACCAGTCACAACTCAGTCCTAAAAAGTTCTCACGGCTTCATTAATCCCTTTGATTGCACTGTGAACATTCCTTTCAAGACGGTACCTTATCAAGTAATGTTTTGTCCAATCAGAGAAAAGCGGAAAGGTTTCATGTCTTGCTCAACGTTACGTGCCGTTCATATATTCACGCACACCGAAGCAGTAGCTGTCCATTTCACCATCTGTAGATTCTGCACAGAAGAGTTAAATTATTTAGTCTGTCTGTTTTAAGCGTAAACCCTGGCTTCACTTATTTTTCCTTGCGAAGATGTTCAAGAGTGGATGAAGAAGGAGGGGTTTCAGGCATTTGCCGATCATTTTTTATGGTAAGAAAATAGCCTGTCCTAAGTAATATGTTCTGCTTTTAAAAGAAAAAATATCTCATATACTGTGCCACCAACCTACAATTCATAAAACTATGTTCTGATACATCTTTCTTTTGATTTACCCATCTAACGAAAGTTCCCAACGCACTTTTGGTGCGAAATAACGAAACACATTGACGTTTTTACTTCGAATTATATTAAGGCCTGAAAGTTTAGCTCTTTAACTTTCCTTTCTCAGTTCTTTACTTTTAACTCCCAAAGCTGAACAGGTTGATGGTGAAGCACTGTTGTGCATGAATGAGGAGACCTTGAAGACCCTCGTGCCCCCTGCTAGCATTCGCGCTAAGCTTCTCCATAAGATACAAAAACTTAACGATAACAGCACGGATGTTCGGATAATTCATGAGGTGTCTACCAAAGCACGACCTGTAGATGAAGCTGTTAATGCTGAAACAGTTGGCGAGGCATCTAGCGCCCAACAGTTGATAAAAACATGTGAGAACCTATTTACACTTCCAAAGGGCCAGTCACAAACATCATTTTATTTTATATGAAAACGGCTACGGGAGTAAAAGGGGAGGAATTTACAAATTTTGTCCAGGTGGTAGTATATTGTAAGCTTTTTCCTTTTTTTCTGAAATCCGGTCAATTATGGATAATCCAAACTACAGTAAAAACCTGCGTGTAAGAACCTAGCGGTTTAAGAACCTGATATCAGAAATTTTATTAGGTTCTTATATGTGAGTTATGGAACATTCTTATCAGCATTTTTAACTAAGAAGTATAACTTTGGTGACTTTGTGAAGTGAAGTCTGTAATTGTTTGTTTTCTTTGGACCTTGTGTTCCTTGAAGTTCAGCCATTTGAAACATTAGTCAGGTGCATTTTTTCACTTCTGAAATATTAAGACCAGAAGTTGATTCCCTTCCTTTTATTCTTGATACCATTTTCTCTAGGTACTTGTAATTTCCTATAAGTTTATAATCCACTGGAATTTCAAGCCCTTTCTCCTCGCCTTTGTTGTACAGAGCACCAATACATTCTGCCTCAATCTCCCCATAGTCCCATAAATAACGGCTAAATATCTTGGAAAGCTCTATAGGAACATGGCAAACCAATGTCTGGTCTTCGTCCTTCACAGCTATAGCATACTTATCATGCACATCGTCATGGTCTCTTTCACAAGTAAGCACCTCGCCGATGGCAACAGAAGCGTTCACAAAATACGCATGGTATCCTCTAACACTGGACTCAATAAATACCTCATGCTCTTCCCCCATTGAAACCAAATACCTCCTCAAGATCGCACAAGTGACTTGAAATCACAAAAGTCACAGAACGCTCTCGTTGCCTCAATTGTTGCCATGATAAAAGCGACCAATTTGGTACTTGAAAGCGAAGATGCAGATGCACCGCGCAGAACAAAGAGATTACGTCAACTTTGACAGATGCCATAACTTTAGCTATGCAGTGTTTTCACAATGTGAATTTGTCAAGGGGCCAAGTGATGAAGAAAGATCTACACCGCGACTAGTCAGCCCTCTGCAATAACACTACAGTCCCTCCTACCTCAGAATATTTATTTCGAGACTTATCCAAACTAACTAAGGATATCTCCGATGCCAACAAACTGGCAAGGAAAGTAAGGCCACAACACCAAAGGAAATTCAGGAAATTCAGCATGAGCTCTCCACGCAATCAGGGCCCTCAAGGAAATCATCGTTTCCAGCCATACCAGCGGTCGAGGAATGATTTTTTATCCAAAGGCCGTCCTCCATGATCGAAGTAAAAAAGGAGGGGGAACCGACACAAACTTGATCACACCAACGTAAGTTTGAGAAAGAATGGAAGTCCTATCCTCTAACCAACCTAATCTGACCTTGCTTACATGTTCTATCACCGATATTATCTGAGATTTTATTTCCTCTCTTTACTGCTGCCAATTATCTGAACATGACGGTGTTCAACAAGAAAGCTCTTTCTACTTTGGACACTGTACACAAATGAACTTAATGTCTTTTAGGTAATCATTATTTATCAGCTACTTTATTTTCCTACCTACGTACACTTGTGTAAATATCTTACATAGTGTGAAATAAAGAATTGAATTGAATTGAAGGTGGTTTTTCTCTGTAAAGGATCGTTTATGGATGTCAAAGCAAAGTGAGAAAGCGTTTACCCAAGTTAATAGATGGTGGTGGATTTGAACTGCTTAGAACTGGCTCACCAGGCTCAAAGCTTGCTTTGATCATTCCTCCTGCTGAAGGATATTCAGTACCCTTATACTATACAGCACTGGAATTGGTCAGGCAATGGCCTATATTAGACCCTTCCAGATGGACGTGGACACAGCAACAGTTTAAAGTGCTGAGTAGGTATGTGTTTCTATATAGTTGATAGTATAGCTATATCATGTCCTTCTCCACTTCTTACTCTTATGATTATCACTAAGCTTATATCCGAAATTAAGTGACGGAAACAACAAGAAAATTTTAAATTCGAAGTACAATAATACCAAAGCCCACTGCCTAGCCCAGGTTTGCAACCAGCCTTCAAAATGAAAATAACAATCCCAACAATAACATCACACCGGCATCGTCCAACATCAGTGGCTTCATAGCTCAGTTGATTAGAGCATCGCACCAGTACTACGCATTCACAGGTTCAAACCCCATTGAAGTCCTGAATTTTTTTCAGGCTTCTTTCGCAATTGCATAAATTGAGTTCACAACTGCAAGGATCATTCTTCATCTGCCTTCATTTCTGCGGATCTTATATGATTCATTTCATATTCATCTGTCACATTCATCTCTTTCAAAGGAACATATGAACACATGATTGACCAGCTCCCAACATCTGTGGCTTTGTAGCTCAGTTGGCTAGAGCATCGCACTGGTATCGTGAGGTCATGGGTTCAAACCACGTTAAAGCCTGAATTTTTTTAGGCTTTTTACGCAATAGCATAAATTGCGTTCACAACTAGGAGGATCATTCTTCATTTGCTTTCATTTCCGCAGTTCTTAGTATGATTTCTTTCATATACATCAGTATTAACTGCAGCTGTCCAAACCAAGTTGTCATCAACAATGGATAAAGAATGCTTTTAACAAAGGAAAATCCTTTTAAATTTGTTTTTCCACCTGTCCAAGAACAAATTGGACCAAATTACTGTGACCTTTTTGCACTGGCTTTTGCAACACCACTTTTTCATGGGGTGCCTCCAGGAGAAAGGGATTATGATCAAGGTTTACTGAGACGGCATTTACATTGAATGTTTTGAACAGCTGGCAGTAGAGAACTTTCCACGCCAAAGCTTGTGAAAACATTCCTAGTGCAGCAATGAAGAAAAGTAGCAAGTGGTACTGCAGCCACTTGTCAGAGATGTGACCCAGGTGAAAAAAAAGGGCCAAACATTAGTAATTTACTATTTTAGTTTAGATAAATTATCTTGCATAATAACCATCATAATTGTTAAGATGGGTTTCAATCAAAAGGACAAAGGTGTCAATAAATTCTCACATCGAGTTCATTACTTACAAGAACTGCTTTGAATGAAGAGACCTAACCAGTGGCTTCAGTGAGGACCTTTAACCTTTTAGTTTTTCTACTGACTGGCCCACCTTTACAAGAGAATGAAAATGAAAACTTTTTTGGGCATGATCCTCTATTTAAGAACGGTGATTGATGGTGACAATAATTTCCGCAAAACATTGGCACAACTAATAGTGATGTCCACATATTAATTTTTCTTGCTGCATGCAGCCACTTGCCAATTGGAACAAAATTTTTAAGTCTTATGAGTGGCCAGAGAGATATATAATGTTTTTATGAAACTGGACAGCTAATAATACACACGTATTGATAAGATGCAAGTACAGTTTGTTATGTTACCATCTTTATATTGTTACATTATCAATATATTATTGTGTTTTATGCTGTTGAAAAAAAAATCTTCTGGTTATGCAACAATGATATAAAATTACTATTCCTACGCATAAATGACGAATACTCACAACCTTTCCAAACTTTAAATAGAAGTCTTTGAAGAGACGATAGTTTTATTCCATTTTAAAATCTAAAAAGCCACTGATGGAATAATGATCATGAAATTCAAATGTTTTTTATAACATAGCGCGTGTGCTTGCCCTATATGTCCCATTGAGCCGCAATGAAAAAAATCTTTATCTACCCACGGGCGTGAACATTTTTTTGCCTAGATGCAAAGTTGCCATCCTGTTTAGCTGCATTGCAGTTTCCCTTCTCATTAAAATATGGAAGAAACCAGCAAACAACTGCCGAATTTTTCTGTCGGCATTGACCTTTTAGGTCATCCAACAAGCAGCACAAATGAAGCAGAAAAAAATCCACAAGTTATGGGTTTCGCAAATTTGTACAAAAGTCGGCTTCGGCAAATTTTGGCCGCAAGAATTTCACTGGGAACAAAAAAAGTCACCAATTGGTCATTAACAACATTTAAAGGTAAAATTTCCGTTTCTATTGTTGTTTTTTAATTTGTTCAACTTAGGGAAAAAGTACACAGTTATTAATTGAGAATTTACCAAACAATCAAGGCCGCAAAAAATCTAAACATCGATAAATGTGACAAATATTTTCACAACAAAACAACAAGTTAGCCACCCTGTGTCAAAATTAAACGGTGTTACTTCTTTTCTCTTGGAATTTAGCTTGGTGTAAGAAGAAAAAAACACAGACACAGCTGGAACAAATGTCGCCGGGCCAACTGGATGCAAAAGATGAAACGAGATGCTAAATGCCCAAGTTGGTTTCCACAAGACAGCAAAAGAAGACGGGAGCCATGCCTAACTTTTTTTTGTAAATAAGAAGGGAAAACACTGTTGAAGCTAGGCTAAAGGACTTTTTAATAGCCACCCCTGTAAGACAGGTGAGGAGAACAAGTTTTTAAATCTGTTATCTTTATATGATATAAGGGCGTGAATGGGGTTAACCCACTAGCAAAAAAGAGCATTAAGCTTAGAAAGTAACCACATTGAATTTATGACCTATCAGGTAACTATACAATTTCCTGTCATCTTACTTTTTTAAGCCGAAAAAAGCGGACAGCCCATCTTGCAGAACATTATCCCCTACTCGAGCCACGAGAACTACCGCTGTAATATTTCAAGCACATTGTTTGTTCATAGGGTCCAGCCATGAGTGGAATTATAAAAGTGACAGCGAGTGTTTTCCAAAAGGCAAAGAAGTTGCAATCGAAAGTCACCGTACCCGGGTTCTGGTCAACAAAGATAAACACACAAGAGTGTTTGAATGTAAAAAACATCTGACAGAATTTTTGGGACTGAAGGGGCACTCTCTTCAGTTTGGAATTGGTGGTTTCCCACTAAAGCTCTTTTGTCTGACTATAGTAACAGATAGGCAGTGGCAACTAGAACTGCCAAATTTAATATCTGATGAAGGAAGCAGTGAGCTCAACGGTAAGACGTAGAATACTCTGATAATCTGAATAGTTTTTAAACATGTCCAGCGGAGTGTGATGGATATATCACTGTGGTTCTGTAGTTAAGTTGTAAGATTAAACATTTATGTTGTTTTCTACTCGTTCTATTTTTTTTCCATTTGCTCTTTTCCGTGAAAAGAAAATTTGTATACACTGTTTCTGAAACGAGCTAACTAACAAAAAATACCACTTAGAAATATTAGCCAGTAATGTGGTTTAAATATGAGCTTCTAAGTGTATATCTGGTTAATAAATAACACGACAGCTTTAGAGGTGCTACAGGCAAGATCACAGAACTGGCTTATTTTCTGGGTATAAGTATGCTTGGGTGTACTATTTTCATATATGGTAGGATTGGGGTCCAAGTTCCTTTCCTTTGTGTATACAAGGGAGGGTCCCCTTGAGAGACCATTTTTACTGTTATAGAAGAAGTGGAGTCGAGTGGGAGTGGAGTGGCACGCATCCAGGCCAGAACAGGGGTTGATCGTGTGACAGCTGCTGTTTAAGGGTATAGAGATGACCCTGTCATTGCACGAACCACTCCAGTCTTGCCTCGAAGTGAAGTGACAGTTCATGTTGAAGGGCGAAGTAAACCTTATGGGTTGTCTGTAACAGAATTTGTGTTTCCATTTAACATTTGTCAGTCCTCCTTCGGGGGGGGGGGGGGGGGAGGGACAGATGGGAACAATGCATGTACTCTCATTACAATTTTTGTTGGAAACTATTTTCTAAGGAACGTGCTGTTACAGAAGTAAATACACTCTTTCCATGAAATAATCTTTTAGCTTCCAGAAATTGTGATTTTACGTAAATATGCAAACTGATAAGATTAACCATCTTTTATTTAACTAATTTTTATTACGATGGAAGATGGACTGCTGATGTTTTAATATATTAACAGTTCTCTCTTTTGGAATCACCTGAATCAGCTTTAATGCTGAGACATCTTGTCCCCAACTTTGACATGGGTTTAATTAATTTCTATCTTTAGTGTTAATTGAACGTTAATGAGTAAAACCTATAATCAGATAAGTTAAAACGGATAGACTATAAAAACAGCAAAAGTCTGTGATTAATCAGATGAAGGAGAACACGAATAGTGAGAACTAAAGGATAAAAAGTAGACAAGGAACTGAGAGAGATAAGAGAAGAAAAGTGAAGGGACAAAGAAACTGTCAGGCAATAAGAAACTCAGTTAAGGAAACTTTAAGTCTATTACTTAAAAAATAAACCCTACTGTCCTTCTGAGAACATCTCCATCACCACGTCCTGGTCAAGTAAAACCTCTATAGCTTATCACTTGTGGAAAGTTCGTTTACAGTGTTCCCAAATATCAGTTTAAGTGTGTTGCCTGTGGAGTGGAGTTCGGCAGTTTTGAACTGCATAAGTGATGCCAACACACCTTATGATGCGGTGTTTGAAGGCCAGGCTGTTTACCTAGATAAGCCTTCCAAGTTAAATGAGCTAATTCTCGGAACTAAAATCAAAGTCAAAAGTGGTTCAGGTTTGCGTAGGTTCCCTGTCTTGCGACCCATTATGTAAATATGAAATTCTCAAACCTCAGGAAATGGTATACATGGTCTGAGAATAATATACTTTTTTCTTTGGAGGGTGAAGAACTTGCAGGCCCAAACTTAATGACTGTTAAACGTCATTTATGTCTCTTTTTCTTCGATATCTTCAATAATTTCCGGGCCCTCTAATCTTATAATACCACTGTTATTAGAACAACATAGCTATACTACTCGAAAGGTCTCTTCAGAACAACTATATATTCCCTTTTACAGACCAAGCGTTAGAACGTTCTCTCCTACAACTGGACGATCTTCCCCTTTTCATGTGCTCTGGGCCTACTAAAAACTATTCAAAAATTCCCTCTTCAGTTTATCTCGAAGACTAGTGTCCACATCAAGCACTTCTTGACTTCGAGCTCCTTCTCCTTAATACTTTGTACGAATGACTGCAATTGTTGGCCTCAAAGAGGGGGAAGTGCTATAAAACGGTTTAAAACTACAAAGAGAGGTCGACTAACTGGTGACATACTAAATGCACTTGTGCATGTGAGCATCAATGACACATTGTTTGGGACAGGAATCTAATGACATAATCCAAAGGGCGCCAGAAATCTGTAATGAATAGTCCCGAGGATACCTCAACTTCAGACAAAATTAAAGCCATCATTTCTTGACTTCTGCCCAGAAAGATTGTTAAAAGGTATCGTCTGCCGAGTATGATTAAGAATAAAACTGTTCTAAGTAAACGATCCCTTTATACTGCAAGTTGCTCTATTACGAAGCAAAGATTGCCTTAATCAGAAATCAGCTCAAAGAATGTGTGATAAAGTTTCTGGAAAGGCAAGATAACCCCAGGATGATACCAGGAAAGGCCGACTTTAAGAAGCATAGTGGAGAAGAAAGTAAAAAAGAAATACTTCAACGATTATATTGGAAACCCTACATAAGAAATACAAGGCAGAAAATCCTGAAACAAAAATAATGGGTAAAACCCTCTTTTGCAGACTTTAGCACAGTTACATTTTGCCAGTGTTGTTTGCCTCCCGAAAGACTTGCCTTTACCAGCGCCATCAAAATATGGCTTTAGGTGCCAAGTAAAGTGGAATTGGTTGGTGCAAGTTAAAGAATTGCTGTTGCTTTTTCCGTATTCCCCTACTCGAACAAGAGGAATCAGATAGACAGGTGTTCCACACAGAAAGGCGTCGTGGATGATACAATTGGTGCTCTCACCACTTTGTTTGATTTTGCTATTTTTTTAGGCATTTATCATTTACTTTTTGTTCATTACAATAATAGGAAATATTACTTGCAATGTGTCACTTTCAGATGAAAGAGTGGTATACAAGAACCAGGCTAACATCTCTTTGCCTGGCTTTTAGGCAAGGACAGTTTTGGATTGTTATTTGAATTTTTTTTATTTCTTTAAACATCTGCGAATATTTAACAATAATAATATTCACAGATGCTTATAAATTTTGCAGTCTTTTCCTATTAAATTGTGAAGGAAGGGTGGTACATTTAGGTTAATGTCAAGATTCCAACAAATATGCGTGTTCGGTCGCCTCATACTAATGGTTGGCCTTTCAATGAACTAAAAGCTGTAACAGTAGTGTATTATATTGATCTATAATTAATCCTACAAACTTGGTCTGTTAGACGTTCCTCGCCTGCGTGGTTTCGCACAAGACCCTCAGGTTCAACAAGCCTGTTTAAGGCACTTTCAGGCTGGCTTTAATCCTTTTCAAGGTAATCTATGTTATATGACGTTAAATATATTTATTAAAATTGGAGTCTTCATTTTTTCCCCTGAATATGAAATTTTTTCACACATAACTTACAATTATCGTGATATGTAAATAAATGTAAACCTTCTCTTTATTTGCGATTTTCTAGTTTTGTTTATCATGATGAATAAATTTATCTTATTTTAACTCAAGCAACAACTCAGGCAAGTCAGATGCAGGACATTCAGGATTTTCCAGAGGAATTTAGTGACTTCAGGGTCACAGATTTGAGGAAGTTGGTCATTAAAGCTGTAATGAGTGATGGTAAGATTTACCAACCTCATTGCTGGCACTCCCTCTTTGACGGTTTAATACATGCACAGCTATAAAAGTTTAAGGCTGGTGCACCATAAACCAAGTGAATTGCAAGTCTCAATTGACTTCATAAAGAACACGACAATGATCGCTAGCGCTTAGACAATAACACAACAAACTTCACTCAATATAACAACACAATAGTTGTGCATATATTGCCTTGGCATACCGAGCATCACGTACATTTTTTATAGACACTTTTCATTTAATGACATTAAGGTCCAAGCTCAAAGTGCACAGCCTTTAATCAACAAAAATCCTGTAGAATTACTCCAAGCCTAAGAAAGAAGTTGACGTTCATTATTTCCCTAAGGTTGTACTCATTAAAGGTATGCAGGAAAAGTAAACTTTCAAGTTTTGTAGGGCCTGCCACTTATGGCCCAAGAAATAATTTAATCACAGCACAGTACTACCAGTTGACAAGGATGTAGCAAGGCTTTTTTCAGTGGTACCCACCATTCTCCAAATGGCCCTTCCTCAATCAGTCTCCCCCCAAATGTCCCAAAGTTAAGGTTTCTGTAAATGCAAGCTTTTAATGTATATGAAATGTTTTAATCAAGTAATTTGTGAAATTCTTTGCTACCTTTTTGGGTTCATTAGGTGAAGCATGTCATCTTGCACCTTAAGACTGTTTACAAACGCAG